>PVIY010008237.1:0-38071 GCA_004026745.1 Myrmecophaga tridactyla
TTAACAGAATCAACAGCAAATGAAACAGATTAGTTATAAATCCTAATATTTGTAGAGCATTTCATTTCACAAAGAACGTTCACAAATATTACGGTATTGAAACCTTGTAAAAGCCTTAAGAGGTGGGGTAAGTGCTATTACAATCCTTTACTTTGCTTTTGAAATTTTTAATATGGAAAAATGCAAAAGTAATGCAACAAACACCCACATATCTGCCACCAAAAATTAACGAATGCTAATATTTTGTCATATATCCTTCAGACATTATTTTTAAAAAGAAAACAGGAATACTCCAGATATTAAATGGAAGGCAACTCTGTACCACTTTCCATTCCCATTTCTGATCCTCCATCCCCAGAGGTGACATTTTTTAAAAATTTGCGTATCCAATCTATGTTTTTACACTTTTACATACACTACGCAGAATAATGTTTGATGTGTGATATATAAGCAGCATCTCTCTGGAACATTTGCAACTTGTTTTGTTCGCTCGGTAGTGTGTTTTTAGTGCTGCTTCATGTTGCCACATAGGGAGCTATTCCTTTCATTTCATCTGTCATAAAGTATTCCCACCTATACAGATGCTACATTCTGTTCATCCATTCCTCTGCTGGAGGACATCTGTTTTATCACCACGCACAATGCCGCAGTGAACATCATTCTACAAGTCCCGTAACGCCACATTTTCAGATGAGGAAACAGGCTCAGAGGGGCAAGCCTGTGCGACTTGCCCACCCTCACACAGCTGCCAGGTGGCAGTGTTAGGATTTGATCTCTATGGAACTGCTTCGAATTCAGGATATTTTTGTGTGCATGTTCCCCTGCTGAGGCTAGAGTGTGGCCAATAGCTCACAAAAGAGGTAAAAACAAAACAAAAAAGAAAAAAAACAGTACCTAATATGAAATGGATCCTATCTTAACTAAATGGTGGTAGTTCTGGAGAGAATATCATTTAACAAGAACAACAACAAAATAAAGCAGCACAGAACTGAAAGAGTTGGGTGGCAGGTGTCCAGTACCATCTAAAAGAGAGCAACTAAAGCTGATCCACTGGTTTCTGGTCACTCAAGATGTGGCTTGGAAATAGCAAGGATAGATCCGCAGCCCGGTTAAATTATCTAGCAGAACTTTCAAGCCCCCTTGATCTGACGACAGACTCACAAGAAACTTTCAAATAATTACTTGTACCTTGAGACTGGGAAGGTGGATTGTGGTTGGAGCACTAAGTTTCTCAGGTGCTATAAGCGTCTCCACCCCTCGGCCTTGTAAACTAATCTCTCACCCCCTGGTGTGGTGTCTTGAGAACCTGAATCTGCCCTACAGGAGATGTATTACCCAGAATAATGTTGTGGTTTGCTGAATGACCTGTCAAGGTGCAGGAGGGCTCTCAGGTCCAGCTTGAGTAGCCATCCTATGGAGCCCTGTCTTTCTTTCTTTTTCTTTTTTTTGCATGGGTAGGCTCCAGGAATCGAACCAGGTCTCTGGCATGGCAGGCGAGAACTCTGCCACTGAGCCACCGTTGCACCACCCTCTATCTTTCTTTTTGACATTTTAACATCTGCCTGCCAGAGCCATAGAAGGTAGGAGAAGGGGAACTCTCCAACCCAATCTAAAAGAAATTCCCGTCCACAGTGGCACCAGAATCAAAAAGCTCACTATTGATAATCCCCAGTTCCCTCAGCCACACTCCAGCTGCCTCCCTTATCCTGGAACAAATATTCCTGTTATATCAGAACTTTCATCAGTGACAGGTTCTTATTAATTTTTAACTTACTTTTCAAAGACCTTCAAGATGCTCAAAGAGCTTTTGTCTTTTCCCACTTAGTAGCTGTATGGCCTTGGAAAAAAAGTTAACTTCTCTGTGCCTCAGTTTCCTCTTCTATGAAATGGGAATAATAGTTCCAATGTCATAGAGCTGTTGTAAGTGTAAAATGAAATGATACACACAAAGCATTTGATCTATAAGTGGCACACAGTGAGAGTGCAATGTAACGTCTTTTGTAATTACTGTAACTACTTTATTGGTTGAATTTCTACCAGGAAAAAATAAGAAAGTAAGCATTTACACTTTCTCCCATCTTCCCTCACCCCCTATTTCTCACTTCTAATTTGATGCATTGTTATGTTTAAATTATTAAGATTGATAAAACTGACTCTAACTAGATTTTCCCTAATTGCCTATACTTAGTTGTCTATTTTGATGGATGAAATACTTGCTCACCGCTTTTCCTTTCCTGATGGTCTTTTCGTTTCTTGACTTGCTAAAGTCTGTCATTCTTATTTAAGAATGGTTCATGAGTGCTGTGTTCCCTGAATTCCTTCCAGTTTCAGATTGACTGCCAGTTGCCTTTAGGTTTTTTGTTTGTTTGTTTGTTTGTTTTTTTGCATGGGCAAAAAAACATTTTCTTTCCCTGAGTTCCTTGTAGATACTGCTCCACTGTTGTCTTGCAGGAAATGTTGTTACGGAAAAATTTGAGACCACATGCTTTCGTCTTCTTGTAGATTGCTTTTTGTTTTTTAAGTATAGCTTAAATGTACCTGATTTCTTTCTCTTTCCTGGAAGCCCACTAACTTCACCAGGATATAAAAGTGTTGATTATTCTGCTTTCATCTTTCCTGGTACAGAAAGGAGTCTTTTAAACTAAGGACTGCCTATATGTTTATTAAAGCTTTCCTTTTCATGTCTTGGAATTTGCTTTTGTTGTTGTATTTTCTTCTTCAGGAACATCGGTTATCTGCAGGCTGGATATCCTTTGTTGTACAAATCTCTCCATTTCTCTTTAATAACTTTCAGCTCTTTGTTCTTTTTCCATTTCATTTTGCGCATTTTTCTCAAGCCTTTCTTAAGGGGCCCTACCTGTGATTTCAGCAGTGCCTGTTCTCTTTTGGCATCTTCAAATTGACACTCATTTCAGTAATGGTTTTTTCTCCTCCACATATTTCCTGAAATCTGACAGCTCCTTTTTAACTCTTCTGTAGTTTTTAAATCTCTTCCTTGGTTCCTTATAAAGTAACCCTTACCTGAAGTCTTACTTTGTAAAGGCCTTTTAAATTTTTTTTTGAGAATACAGGGCAAATGTGCATTTGCACTGCTCTGCTTCCTGGAGTCATTTTCCTGGAATATATTCTTTTCCTGCCTTCTCTTTGTTGGATTCCTGTTATTCCTGGGCCTAGGTTGTCACTCTTCCTTTTATCGTTGGGGTCGCTGATTTGCTGAAGAACTGTGTAGCGTGCTTCTCCAGATGCTTTCTCCTCAGCTCTCCCGGGCACCCTACTGGAGAATGGCTCAGCAATCTTGCCATTTGAACTTCAGGATGATCAAGGAGATGCAGCTTTTCATAATGTCTTGCCAGCTACCTGCCTTTTCCAGGAGATTTGGAGTAATCAGGGGTTTTGAAACTGTCCACCACATTCCTTCTCCATGTGCTGCCCGCCTGTTTGGAAAGCTTTTCCTCCAGCCCCATGCATGCCCTCCGAGGCTGAGGCTACGGACAGGATGCCCCATGCTGCCCACACATTGCCTGGGGAAGCTGCCCATCCAAGCTCATGCACTGCATCCTCCTTTCAGAAAAGTCTCAGCCCCTCTAGAACCGCTCGAAGCCTCTTCCCTCCGTCTAGTTCACATGCCACCGCATTTGACAGCTAGTTCTCATAGCTGATGATTCGGTTGTGACTCTGTTGGAGACGCTTCTCTGTGGGTTGGAGATGTTGGCTGCCGGCTGAGGGCATGAGCATCGGAACACCATGCTCGGCTGATGCGGAAAACCGCTGAAGCAAATGTTCTCAAGGACGCTGACTTGAGAGCCCGAAAAGACCTGAATAGAGAGCACTCTGATAAGAAATAAACAGTTCCTGGG
This sequence comes from Myrmecophaga tridactyla, assembly GCA_004026745.1. Classification (NCBI taxonomy): domain Eukaryota; kingdom Metazoa; phylum Chordata; class Mammalia; order Pilosa; family Myrmecophagidae; genus Myrmecophaga; species Myrmecophaga tridactyla. Next base: position 3,858 of record PVIY010008237.1, read on the forward strand.
ACAGGAACTGCGAACCAAACTTTGTAGCTTTGCAGGCATGACAGATATTCAAAAATAATCTTGCTTTGATTATACTCCCTAAAGCAGTTCCCATGTAAGAACACAATAAATATGTGGACTTCAGTTTATTTGGGGCTCTCACTCCTGATGAGCTTGGATCCCCTGACCCCACTTAACTACCTTCTTGTGTCTGTCGTTTCTTAATCCTGCACGGTGCCCCTTCTTCTCTTGTGTTCCCTAGGGAAATCCTGGCAACTCTCTGCTGATTTCGATGATTTAGATTCTATTTTACTTTTGACCTGTTTGCTTGAGATTGATTCCAGGGAAGGAGTCTCCCTTTTTACATCAGAAGTCCGAGATAAAATAATATTACAGCATGTACTATAAGGTTATTATTTATATTAAGAATTTACTAGGGTCTATGAAGCACTTCCCATCAAATCACAAATACCTAGGGGATATATTTTCTCTAACTTCTTAAGACAGAGGGGAGTCCGTATCAACTAACCAAACTGGTTTCAATTCAAACAATGTTTGGAGGAAAACCTATCTCAGTACAACCCTGTTCTACCTCATTTGAAAATTTTGAAAAGCTCAGGGGCCCTTTTTGACTTGTTCTAATTGTTGCAGTGGTTTTAAAGAAAGGGTATGCATAAGTAATTCAGTCTGCACTCAACAAAGGCAGCTGAGACATCACGTTTCCTTGCATTACTTGAAAGCTGAAAACAGGCCAACAGTAGACGCAAACCGTCTTACAGAGCCCTTGGAAGACTTCACAAGGTGATACAAAGTGTAAAAAGTATTTAATGGTGATGAAGACACACATGCAGGGTCTGTGTTCCTATGGTCAGACACTACACTGAGGAGGCAAACAGCATGCAACCGTGCCGGAACCTCCAGGATTACGATGGGTCAGTAGTGTTGAGGGCATAAAAGGCCCTGGGCTGCTTATGTCTGTAGTTTCATTAAGTGAAAGACGATGGTTTTCCACCTAATCCACGCATTCCACTTGGCAGGTCTTTGGTGAGCTACCTACAGTCTCATCTGTCACTGGCCCCCAAGCTAGCAAAGTAGGTTCTCCCCAAATAGCATAGGTCGGTTGGATTTTGGCCAGGAAGGTTCTAACGACACTCTTACAATTTAGCCATAAATCTCATAGGGATAGTCTTGCTGGTAGATCTGCTCCGGGAAGTCTTAGCATCTCTGCACCCTGGCTGTGGCTCTCCAGAGATGACCATCCTCGTAGGATATGTAGGTGTTCAAGGCTGTCCGACTCTAGCTGTGTGGGCGGAAAAGAGAGTGTGAGCCCTGATGGCAGTTACACGATCACTCGGAACAGCAGGAGAAACCACGGCAAGGCAGGACACTGGCAGCCAGTGACAACTCCAGTACAGACTGGGAATAAAGAGGGCTGTGGGCTTCACCTCTGCCGTGTCTTTCCCTATGGCCAGAAGAGGAACCCGACACTTTAGAAATGAGGCAATTACGTTTTCTAGACTCCATGTCCCATATCATACAATATGAAAGCCCAGGATAAAACATCGTAAACACGAGATCAGACTGCTTTTGCTCAGAACCTCAACCAGCTGTTTCCAGAGAGGGCTGTTAATCCTAGGGGAACTGCAGCCCGGGAGGAGAGCACCGCTAGGCTCCAGTGGCTGAGAATGGGGCTTGCGGGCTTTGACCGGTCCAGAAAGTTCCCGTCTCGCCTCAGCCTAGAGAGAACGCCACACATTCCTGATCACAAGAACCTATAGCTGTCCCCATCGCTGGGCATGATAATGGAGGGCTGTCCTTAAGAGAAAAAGCAGCTCTTTGAAAAGCCTTAGAGGAAAAGGGATTTGGAGAGAAAATCTCGACTGTGCCCTTCCACCCTCACCCCCCTCCCAATTCTAACTCATGTGCTTACTTGAGCTGAAAAGCGTGTGCATTGTTCGGCCTGGACAGTGAGTGAAGCCCCAGGCTGTCTTGAAGGAGCTGACAGAATTCAGGTGAGATTTTCTCCTTCTGGGCTGGACAAGTCCTCACAGTTCTGTCAGTGGCTTTATGCATTGTGAGGCTGTAGTGTTTTTTAGCAGCATCTATCGATGATGGTTCTACCTTCCTGCTCTATTGTTCCTTTCATTAATTCCTTTAGCATTAGCATGGATGTTCCTTTCTTATGCTAATTTGTCTCGAATTTTATTTTCTCAGAAGCTGTAATTATCACCTTACTTTTCATCTGGTTGATATTCACCTGGCAAGTCTTTTGTCATCCTTTTCCTTTCAACATTTATGGGTTTTTTTAAGCATGCCTCTTAAAGTAAACCTATTTTTGGATCTTATATTTTATCTAATCTGAGAGTCTTTGCCTTTAAATTGGTACATTTATTGCAATTGTTCTTTTATTAGAAATGTGTATACTACATATATTTCTATCATTTTATTTCCTATGTTCATTTAATATGCTCTTTTTTGCTTCTTTTCTTTACCTTTTTTTCAGTTGTTTTTTGGATCAGTGGAATTGATTTTTATTGATTTGAAAATCATCTGTTCTAATTTTGTTCTTATGGAGGTTGCTTTTACCTTAAGGCTCAGACTCATATTTATTTCCCTTTATTGATGTAAGTTGACCAATATCACATCTTTCCAGCTCACTCTCATGCTCTCTGCTCTAGAGTTATATTAGCTCACTCAACTGACCTTGTTTAAAATGTTAGTTCTTGGTGGTCATGTATATATTTTTTCTTCCTTTCTTTGGTCTTAGAATTTTTAGACAAAAATAAATATTATAAGGTATTTAATGTCTCTCAGTTCTCCTAGGTGTATTTCTTTCACCTACAGCAGCCTTGTGCACCTCAGAAGATTTTTAGTGGACTTCCACATTTACATTTTGGCTGGACATAAATTTCATGACCTAATTTCCTCCTTGCATGCAATGTGGTTATTGAGAAATCTACTTTCGGTCTCATTTGCAGGGCATTTGTTCTCTCTCTCTGGAAGCGTTTGGAAATTTCTCTTTGTATTTGGTATCCCCACAAGTCATTATATGTCCCTGTGGGGCTTTTTCCTTATCAATTCTCAATCCTGTCTGTCACTCCATGAGCCCTTTTGAATTCAGATCTTTCATCTTTCTTTAAGTAATGTTTTCATTACTTCTTTAAACCTTTTTTCTTCTCCTTCTCCTTCTGGGATACCTATTATCCGTGTCTTGGCAGTTTACTTCCATCCTCCATTTCTCCTTCCATTCCTGCTACCTTCTGGGAAGGTTCTTCAGGCAGATATTGAGCTATATTTCATCCTGCCTTTTATTTCCTCTGGAGTATTCTTCATTTCTACAACCATATTTTTCAAATATAATATCTCACTTGGCTCCTTTTAATAACTTCTTACTACTCCTGAATATTACTAAAATTTTCCCTTCTCTTTCAGAGTATATTTATCATGCTTATTTAAAAATTTTGATCCACACGTTCCAACAATCTCACTTTAAATGATACATCGTGTTCAGTTTGTTATAGCTCCTTTCTGATAAACTCTGGGTCTAGTTATTTCCACCTGTGAGCTCTTGCTCCCCAGGATTAGAATAGGCGTGGAGAAGAGCTAGAGGCCGGACCCTGCTTGGTGACTCTCCAGGAAATTTAGGGGATGGAGGTGGGGAAGGATGAGTCCCAGGCGAGAAAATCACAACTGATAACCCCCAATTTGCTAATACTTGACAACTTTGTTCCAAGTTCACTTGAAACTCTTAGAAAGAAGCTGCATCGGAATGAGCTGGTGGTCTTAGTTTTAAATCAACTTCTCCTCCTTTTAAGTCAGGCCAGGGAGGAGTAAAATGCCCCAGGGCTGGGCAAGCGGCGTGTTTTCATCAGCTCCTCACCTACCTGGACCAGCTTTGATCTGCCGTGATATTGCACCACAAACACCAGCAGCAGCCCGGGTCCATGATGCCGGGTCCAAGGCAAAGGGGAAAGCGAGGGCTGCCTTGAGGTAATAAACACATATGAGAGGCAGGCACAGAACTATCTTCACCTCTCAGTGCTGCCTGGGGACCCCTGCCCCAGGCTCCAGGGCCGTCCCTGCTCCTCTCCACATGCCCTGCTTCTCCCAGCTGTGTATGTGAGACTCCTTATTTGCAGGGTTTCCTCTTGCTTCATATGGAGCATCCCTGCCAGGTCACACCACCCTGAAGATGACTTGGGGCTTTGTTCATTTATGCCCCCATCCCCTCTATCTGACCCCCACCCCATTCAACCATTCTGTAACCTCTAGCTACTAGGTTTCCCTGACTGTCCGCAAGGTACAATACAAAGCCAACAAATCCCACTCATTCTTGCGCAGTTGCTATGAGAACGGATAAATCACAGGTCATTTCCTGCCAAGAGCTGACCCAGGTCTCAGGCCTGACTGAGGACTAGTCCTGTTACGGTGGGTTTCCTTGCATGGAGTGAGGGAATGGAAGAATTTTAGTTAGTATTTTAGTTGCCTGAAATCTGACCTTATAAATTAAACTGAGAACACAGCTTTTCAGATGTTCTAGTTTGCTAGCTGCTGGAATGCAATATCCCAGAAATGGAATGGCTTTTAAAAAGGGGAAGTTATTAAGTTGCAAGTCCACAGTTCTAAAGCCATGAAAATGTCCAAATTAAGGCAAGGCTACAGAAATATCCAATCTAAGGCATCCAGGGAAAGGTATCTTGGTGCAAGAAGGCCGATGAAGTTCAGGGTTTCTCTCTCAACTGGAAAGGCACGTGGTGAACATGGCCACGTCTGCTAGCTTTCTCTCCAGGCTTCTTGTTTCATGAAGCTCCCCCAGGGATGTTTTCCTTCTTCATCTCCGAAGGTCTCTGACTGGTGGATTCTCGGCCTTGTGGCTCTACCATGGTTCTGCAGCTCTCTCCTCATTCTCAAGCCTTTTCCAAAATGTTTCCTCTTTTAAAGGATTTCAGTAAAATAATCAAGGCCCTCCTGGAATGGGTGGAGTCACATCTCCATCTATCCAAAAGAGTAATACCCACAAGTGGGTGAGTCACATCTCCATAACCTAACCAAGTTTCCAACCTACATTATTGAATAGGGATTAAAAGAAACTGTTGCTCCCACAATATTTGATTAGGATTAAAACATGGCTTTTCTTGGGTATATAAATCCTTTCAAACCAGCACATTGTATTTTTGCAATTAAAATATAACTTGATATAATTCTCTTTTCGAAGGTAAACTCTCTGAGGATTCAGATTACAATCAGGTTGCTTTGTGATCCTAAAAGAAAAGCCATGCCTTTTTCTTCCTTCTGAATCACCTATGCCACCCGACCCACTTGGGCCTCTTTCCATTTACAATGGATACTATTGTCAAGGAAAGTGACTATTTTAAAGAATTTTGAATCAAATTCCAAAAGAAAGTAACATACATTGATTGGCATTCACGGGAAAGTTGGGGCAATAGCAGCTTTATTTTCTATAAGCAGTAGGATAGTCTCTAACAGTTCACATACCATTTTGGGAGTTGATGATTTTTTCCATGGCTCTTAGAATTCTTACAAAGTCCCCCGTTTGGGCTCAGATGAGCTTGTGCAGAGCATGGGAGGGTTTAGCTGCTAGATGGAGAAGCACACCAGGCACAGGAGCGGACATGGGTTTGTTGGGACTTATGAACACAAGTTCCCCAGTAGCGGCCATCCAGACATTAGCACTCCGTGAAGGGAACAGAAATGTACAAGGCAACATATGGCTTCAGAGCAAAGACATGCCATACACTATGAAGACATCAGGTCTCCAGCATAATCACTGAAGGGACCTAAGACTGATGTTTTACTAAAGTTAGTGATTAAGACTAAGATGACAATCAATGCTGTTTTTAACATCTGTAGTGACTTTCCTCACCCTTGGGGGAGATTGTTGACTTTCTCAACCTCTGTCCTTGGCTAAAGCAGGTTTCTTATGAGCTTTTAGGAGGCCCGGGCATCAGACCATCACACCGCCAAATATACAGACGTTCTTAGAAAAAAGATATGGTCCTGGGTGGGGTGCTGCCACCCTAACTAACCATAAGGAACAAAGATTTTCTATTTTATTTTCAAAGACTTATTTGTGATAAGTTCAAGTGACCCACCCCTCAGACAAGTCACAAACACATGAACACTAAATCTCCAGTGGGAAGCAAATAAAAACTGCTGTCAGCCCTACAGGGTTCTCACAGGTGATGTAGATGTGCAAAGCCTCTCCTGTCCCATTACTTCTGGTTTGTTGATTTGTTTTTCATTTAGTCAATGGTGTAGAGAGCAGGAAATCAACATTTGTTTTCACCCACTATTGTGCTGGGTATGTCTGCATATGGGATCAAATAAGGCTGGAAGAAACATAATGAATACACACCCCTAGACACACCGAGGCCCCACTTGTACAATTAGAAGGAAGACCAACCTTTGCCCAGAATTCCCCCTCCCTAGTTTTTTTCCTAATCATTCTCATTTTCTCCATCTGGAACCAATGAACCTTGCCTTCTCCTTCCCCTTCTCCCTCCTCCCCTCCCTCCCTTGCACCTATTTTAAGTTGAGGAGAGTGTCCTGGAGGGACTACTTACAAAGGTTGGGCAGGGTTAAGGGAAGCAACAAAGGATGGTGAACCCCAAGACAAGTGACAGCTCCAGGCCCGAAGGGGCCAGGGATGAGCTGTTAAGGAACCAGAGAAAGGATGCATTAGCAGGTCTTGTTAATTAAACTGGAAATCACTGCCACTCTCCAGGCACTGTGACAGCTCAGCAATCCCTTTTGAAGTTGTAGGGAAAAAAAATGTGTTTTAAGAAAACACTATGCACTGCCTAGTGGATACTCCTCCGGACCTTTTGATTCTAGCCTTCCATTGTCTCTGAGCCACTTTGCAACTATGCGTTTTCTCCATATAGCACCCTCTGAGGTTGTCTGATTCTAATCCTGTTTATTGTCTTTGAGCTGTTTTACAACACTGTATAAATATGCCTGTTCTTTGAATTCTGTTTTGAAGTTACAGCATCTGCCTGGTTCCCTCATTGATTAATGAGTAAAACAGAATCTTTAACACATGTTCATTGTATTATCAGTATGATCTCACAAATTTACCTTAATTTGGAAAATTATCTTTTAATAAAATAAATGTCCTCCTCCTCCACCCCACCCCCTATGTTGGGTCATCCCCTTCTAAGGGGTGTTGTACAGAAAAGTTGCCTGGGCCCCCAAGTATTAAAGCTGTTTTATATCATACAGTCATTTTACTGACAGAACAGCTGGATCATAACGAGCTCAGAATCAGCTCCTGACTGTGTCTGGAATCAGCACCACTCACCAAATCTTGGCTTTGGATTCAAGCTTGGGCTTTGGCCCAGCTTGCCTGTCCAGATTTGTTATTACTTCACAGGAAATTTCCTCCCAGAAGCCCCACTGTCTTTCTTGAAATCTGGTTCCAGTCTAGCAAACCATACTCTATCAGACTGATGGGGATGATTGACTGATTTCCCTGAGGGGATTCCCAAAATTCTGCGCAAACTCATAGATGTGCCTCCAACTCCACTTGCAAGTATTCAGTCCTCAGTTCAATGTACTGGGGTCAAGATGACCCCTATTTCTGCTCGCCAGCAATACATGAGCTCCTAGTCTCCACCCACACAAAATATTTCCATTATGCCCATTTTACAGATGAGGGAACTAACGTTCAGTACTTTGTCCAAGATAACACAACCAGCACATGGCAGATAAAGATTCAAATCCAGAGGGGTCTAACCCAACCCAATACTCTTTCTACTCAAATGCCAATCATGAAGACCATTTCCACCAAGGTGCCCCAGATGTCAAGTGAGAGCCTCCTTAGGGAATCTGGGTGCAAAGTGAAGCAGCACCTTTGGTTTCTTTCTCTTCAGTATCATTTCTAAGAGAACTTGAGAAACCATGAGCTTTCTCATACAATTTTATATTGACATTTAAAATTTTCCATCATGCATTTAAATAGCTACAAAGGAGATCGTTTCTGGCATATTTTAAACATTAAATTTTTTTAGAAATGTTAAATCACTATTTTATCTAATGGATTCTAACTACCATTATGATTTGATATCCACCATCATCCATAAATACATGAAATTTTCCATCTCTCTTAAATCCTTACTTCCACTCCACCTCTTCTACAGAACTGTATAATTTTATGTACGAAATTCCTTTAACACCCTATCATACGTCTCTATAAAAAAAACCATAAATTGAAATTTCAGAATGTTTTATGTCCTAAAGTTCTGTTAAAAACATTTGTTCTAGATTGAGAAGTCATCACAATTTTCACTACTACATAACCAATTAAGACATAAATACAAACTTTGATAAATAATAAACATAAAAATTGTAGGGCAGTATGACGGTGGATCAGTGGCAGAGTTCTCGCCTGCCATGCCAGAGACCCGGGTTCAATTCCCGGTGCCTGCCCATGCAAAAAAAAATACCAAAAAACAAAAACCAAAAGTAAATTGTATTGCAAACCTTACCTCCTAATACAATGAATGGGGCGGGGTTTTTTTCACCATCAGTTCACATCTTAATGGATGAATGATTTCAGGGTTCTATAAATCAAACAGGGGTCACTAGCAATCCTATCCTTACTCACTGGTTTTTTAAGGTTCTAAGCACTGAAAAACCTTATGCCCATTAAAAAAAAAGTGGAAGATGACAGGAGGAATTTTAATAGAGCCACGTCTTCAATCCTTGGCATGCAAACACTAAATCCAGACTGGGGGTGGCCTCAGAAGCAAAGGAAAAGGGACAGGACTGGTGAAGGGCAGCCCAGGAAAGCTTTGTAGAATGACCACGTTCCAACACTTAACCTAGACCGTGGGGATCCAGGGGCATGTATTGCCGTTGACTGACCCTAGACATATTTCACAAATAACCTTCTTTATTAATTTTAAGAGAGCAGAAATACCATAAACAAACCTATGAGCAGGTGAGCAGCATTTATCTTTCAACCAAGCTAAGTAAGCATTGCTTAGAGAGTCTCTTTTTAAAGGCAATAAATTATTAATATAAGACAGGTAGCTCCAATTTCATATTCCTTGATAGCTTTCTGGGTAGATTTCCTTTAGGACAGACAAGACCTATTAGAGACTCCTATTCAGTGAGTATTAATTTCTTACTCAAGGGAAAGGACACTGATTCAACAACTAATATTTATAAAACACTTAGTATGTATCAGGTACTGTTCTAGCTGGACCCCAGAGTCACAGCAGTAAACAAAATTCCTGCTTTTAATGGAGTTAATATCTTAGTGGGGAAAGAGAATAAATAAGCAAGCAAATATATATGTCGGTGACGATAAGTGCCATGGAGAGAAGCAAGGCGGGAAGGAAAGCAGGGAGAGCCAAGCGTGGGGGAGGTGAGATGGTGCCATCCTGAACAGTGGCTGGGGGAGGGGCTCTCACCAAGCACAGTACATTAGGGGAAGGAAATGATGGGGAAGCCCATGCGTATACACGGAGGAGGGTGTCTAACCGGGGAAACAGCAACTGCAAAGGCCCAGGGGCAGGAGCATGGCCTGGTGTGTGGCAGGAACAGCGGGGAAATGGGCGGGTGAGTGAGGAGAAGAGGGGAAGGGGATGACGTATGAGGACAGGAAGCAGGTGAGCCCGATTACGTAGGACTTGGCAATGCAGCGTTCACTTGATCTCTGAAATACATGTGGAGTCATGGAAAGGCTGCGACCCAGAGTGACAAGGTCTGACAAGTTTTAAAGAGAACACGCTGGCTGCTCAGGACAGCCACTTATTTCTCAGTCTTTCCTTTTTCTGTTCTTAGCTCCCATATTTGGATTAAATGGTGACTCAGTTATTGTGAGTGATCTCTGAAGTCTGAGACCACAAAACAACCAATTCCCTATTTACTACTTTGATTCAACAAGGAGGAGAGTAATTTACTCCCCCATCTATACTTCCCAGGATCCCATACACATCTCTAAGGCATCACTTGTTCTATTACCCTCTAACTATTTAAACACATATTCTTGCTCCCAATTAAGCTGGAAGGTCCTTTAGGGCAAGGAAATAAAGGCACCAGTCTCCATGTCGCTCACACTTCGTTTTTATTAACCAGAGTCCCAGCTCCTAGGAGATACACAGCTGGCCGAGGGCACCTGTCACCATTTCTCCCTGCTTGCACAGCTGACACTTGCTCACCTGGGTGGGAGGCTCCGCAGAGCTGCTTCAGGGCCTGGTTTACTTCGGTACAAAGAGCTCTGTCGGGGGGAAGGCTAGAACTGAGGGCTCCTTTCTTCTCCACAGGGGGTAGAACACAGAAGCCAAATGACCAGTGAGCTGCAACTGCCCACTGCGTCCAGGAGCAAAGGGAGAGTCCTGAGCTGACCTGGAGGCCCGGGCAGCACGTGGGGTTCCCCCTCTCCCCCAGGACCCCGGCTCACTCCCTGCCTGTCCTCCCACAGTGGTCAATACCTAGTGACAGTAAACTTTATTCAAATAATTGTACACACAAATTGTAACCTGATGCTTCCAAGCACCGGGCTCCAGTTCGGCGTGGCTGTGAGGGCATGAGGGCCTGGCTCGCTGCAGACGGTGGCTCGAGCATGTGAACCGAAGCCAAGATGCTGCCCCTACAGCACATCACCCTGTGCTCGCCTCCACCAGTGTCAGAGCCTCCAGCCCAGCAGCCACCCAGGCACCCTGCGAGCCTGTGACCTCGGAGAGCTGCCCCACCGTGGGGTGAAGGGCCCGGCAGCAGAAGCCTCAGCTAGGAGTGGGCAGCCCTGCTGACAGGCCGCTTTTCTGTGAAGAAGCTCTTCAGCAGCAGCACCTGGCTGAAGCTGACCATGAACAGGACGATCGTCTCACCCACAGACCAGTAGGAGACGCGGGTATTCAGGTCGTCAGCCCGGGCCCGGTCCTGGGCCTCTCGCAGCCGGTAATGCGTCTGGGAGTCGATCACCGTCTTCAGAGCCTCGTGAATCGTCACACAGGCGGACTCCATCTGCACAAGGACAAGCAGTGGCATCTCTAACTGCACAAACAAGGGTAGGGCCACGCACACGGCCAATGTCCCCACCCCTAGGTAACATGACTGAATGTGAACCAAGGGCCCGTGCTAAGGTGTCACATGGTTTAACTTGATCCCCATAGTAACTCCGGGTAGGATTATGCTGTAACAGGTGAAGAAACAGGCTCAGGGAGGCTATGTGACTCACCCAGAGTCACGCAGTGAGTACGTGGCAATCAGGACTTGAACTCGTCTTGTCTAAGTCTTGCGCCTATGCTTTCGGACACTGCCCTTGCTCGCCTATCTAATCCCTCTCTGCAGGGATCATGAGCCCCTCAAGAAGGAGTGCTGACTGATTGTGCACTCCACATACTGAGGAGAAAACTGGAGTTCAGAGAGGCCAACTTGCCCAAGGTCAAACAGCTAATAAACAGCAGACTGTGAACTAGATGACAATTGTGTTGAACTCTAAATTTACGGCACAGTCTGCTATATAATAACTGCTGCCTATGGCTTTGTGTACACACAGATACAAACACACCAACACAAATTTTTCATGTACATAAATTCATACACATAAACATGTGGGCATACGTGTAAATATGTACACACATTCGCGTATACTTCACAACTTCCTTTACCTACTAAAATATTTAGTGTACTGCAGATAGAGTTTTAAAAACATCCCTAGAACTTGCGAACATCATAAGCTATCACGCCCATGATTGTTATGTTAATGGTACAGCTGACCTGAAGACACAGAGATTATCCCACACGGGCCTGATGGCATCACATGAGCCCTTAAAGCACAGATCTTTCTCCAGCTGGTGGCTGAAGGGGAAGTCAAAGACATTCAAGTTCCAGGAAGAAGCTGAAGTGCCACTGTTGGCTTTGAAGATGGAGGAGGCCATTTCTAAGGACGAGAAAAGGCCTCCGAAAGCTGAGAGCAGTCTCCAGCCGACAGCCAGCCAGGAAACAGGGACCAAGTCCTACGGTCACAGCAACTGAATTCTGCCAACAACCTGAATGAGTGTGAAAGCGGATTCCTTCCCAGAACCTCCAGATAGGAGCCCAGCTTGGGCCATACCCTGCTTTTGGCCTTGTGTTATACCTTGAGCACAGAACCCAGCAAAGCCCACCCAGACTTCTAACCTACAGAACTGTGAGACAACAGATGGGTGTTGTCGTAAGCCACTTGGATTGTAGTGCTTTGTTATCACCAACAGAACACTACTGCAGTAGGTCTGTGGAAGAACCTGAATTCTTACTCACAGGCAACCTCTACAGCCAGTTCACCCAAAACTTGTAGAAGTCTTAGCCCAACTGTGAGGCTAGAGGAGTTCATAAAGCATCCAACCGACGCTTGTTTCGGTTCCCAAATTCTACTAAGGAACAATTTATAAAGTGCAGCATAAGAGGCTACAGGGAGGAGACTAAACCACATGACCTCTTTGGCTTCTCACCATAGGTTAAAAGTTTTCAGAAGGCAAATAGGAGACTATGGCCAAAAAAAAAAAAATAATGGCACTGCCCTTACTTGCCTACTGGATATTCTTTACTCTAAGAGCTAAACTAGAGTGCCTGAGCAAAGGCAAAGCTCTCTTTGGCCTCTGAATTGAACAGACGTCTGTCTGTCTGGCTACTGGTCTACCCCTGCGTTTCAGGTTTCTTCTGCACATGTTCCTTCACTCTCTCATTCTGATCCCTGGGTAAGAAGTGATGAAACGGTACCTGGATGGAAAGGTGGCACGGTCATAACAATCATACGGCACTGGTAGAGCTTCATTAGGCACCACCAGCTCAAAGGACAGAATTCACAGTGGAAGAGCAAGCCTGCTCGTGCTACAATTTATTCCCCAATGGGTACCTTTATTTTCTCCCACACCCTGCTTTCCTCAGTGATATCCTACATGTCCTATTATCTTGGGGTATCTGACAATCTTCACTCATGACTGCAGTGTAGTGAACACTAGGATTCTTTACCTTCCCCACATTTGCCAGGCAGGTTATACCCACAGATGTTTTATGTTAGGAAAGGGACATACCCAAGAAGGGTCCCTGGCATCAGGAAGCTGACTGCAAGGGGGTTTTCAAGTGTCAACTGGATTCAAATGCCAACCACCAGATGAGATCTCTGCGGGCACCGATCTCTATGCTGAAGGCTATGCTGGTATTTGTTAGCTTGCTCCTCCTAGCTCTCCGGGGAATGCTTCCAAATCTCCTTAGGCCTGTCAATTGTGACGGAGATGGAGTGGGGGGACTAAACTGGGAAGGAACCAGGGAAGAGGTCATGAGTGTGTCAGAGTTGACTCAAGACATGGCATTTCTAGAAACCTTCCTAGCACTCACTCACAGCCACCACCTATGATGCAATACAGTAAATGTGGTTTTAAGTCAAGTTAGGTCTCTGTTTGCATTAGCTTGGTGGTCCCTAGAAGTTGCCACAAATACTGGAGGTAGGATGGGGCCCCAAGAAAGAGAGCCATAAGTGAGACTGAAAGAATTTCAAAGCATGCTGGCCTTCTTTTTAGAGCCCAACCTTTCACTAATTCCTTCATTCAGCTATTTATTAAATGCCTACTTGTCTTCAAGGCCTGGGGATTGCGAGATGAATCAGGGTCAGACCCAGTCCTGGATCTCAAAAAGTTCACAATTTACGGGGAAAATAAGCAGCTGTAATGCAATGTGAAAAGAGCTAACGACAGAGGGGTGTGCCGAGTTATAGGAAAGCCCAGGAGAGAACCATAGGTCCTTCCAGAGGAGACGGAGGAGGACCTGATACAGGAAGATACAAGCTGAGGCTTGGCAGATAGGCAGGGCATGGAGGGCAAAGGGAGAGAATTCCAGAAAGCCAGAGCAGCACATGCATGGACAGAGAGCCCGTGCAGGGCCTGGGCTAGGGTCAGGGACTGATGCTAGGATGGACATGTGGGGAAGAAGTTGTAGGTAGCTGGAAGCTCACGTAAAGGACCTCCAAGTCAAGCAGAGACAGGGAGACTTCCTCATGGAGCCACGGGAGCAGACAAATGGCAAGATCAGAATCCCGCTTTTAGAAGATCTTCAGGTGGCCAAGGTGTGGAGCAGCACTGGTGGGAGCCAGTCTGGAGGCAGGGAAACCACTTAGATTACTGCAATTCCGCTGGCAAAAGAGGTGAGCTTCAACTAAGAAGGGTGCCAGTAGGGGAAGGAGAGCAAGTCTGGGGGCGACTTATGGCACCGAAATAAGGGGATTTGGTAACAAAGCAGATCATACCTGAAATTAGTGGGCTGGAAACATTACCCCACTTGAAACTTGAAACACACACACACATACACATCTATAAATACAGCTTACACACACACACACACATATTATATGGATAAGTACGTAGAGACTTTGATCTTAAACACTAGGAGAGGGCTTATTTGGTGTTCCGGGGCAGAACTCCATTCTTCAGGTTTATTTCCGTCACAGACTCATTCAGAGACGCAAAGTGCACACAGGACTCACTTGAACTGGGAGCTCCGTGGACGCCAGAACCTGACCTGGGAATGCAGCAGCGAGTACTAGGCAGCATCTCCAGCCTTCTCCCAGGATCCAGAATCACTGGAGAGAGGAAGGCGGGAGGGTAGAGGAAGAAAAACAGAGGGAGGGCACAGACGTCACAGGTGCGAGAATCCCGGCAGAGGACAAGGCAGCCAAGCCACGGGAGGCAATTCTCTGAAGACCTGACTCGGTGCCACAGACCAGAGGTGAGCACTGGGATCCCATGAAGAGGCCCCGAGGCCTGTACAGGACTGAGCTCAGAGCAGTGTCAGGGAAGGAAGCCAGTTCCCAGACTGTGACAGAGGAACAGGCCTACAGCGTTTCTGGGGTCTAAAACCCACAGACACCTTTAGGGCCAGTGCAGGCGCCACCAAAGACCCCAGAGCCACACAGCACCTAGAATCACAGATCACAGATACCCTTACCCACCCCACCCCCCACCCCATACACACACGAAAGCTGCCTCCCCATCCACTGGGATCTTCCTTTAAAGTTAATCTAAAAGAAACCTCTTCAACCTGTCACAATATTTCAGTTAAGCAACCCCTTAAGCCCTGTTCCTGCCTCTCAGGAAACCAGCAGGATCCCTTCTGCTTGAGAGTCCTGTCTCCCCAGGGCTGTGGGGCCCCAGCTCTCCTATGTCTGACTTCCACCTGCCAAGACCACCTGTCCTGGCTGGTTTCCAGCATCTTGCAGTGTCCCAGGGATTCTGGTCATCGTTCCATCACCCCAGTCAGCCTGTGCAGGCACCCCAACCCGTGGCCCTCTTGAGCCTACTCCCTTCCTGCATTCCCAGGCAGACATCTCATTCTGTCTATGGCTGAAGCCAAGGTCTCCAGTCTGTAAACACCACGCTGCATCCCATCAGCGCCTCCATGGATGGAAGTACGTGGTTCATGAGAGCCTCTGAGAACTCAAAGGAGGGAAGCATGGCACCAGAGCAGAATTAGGAAAATCCTCGGTCTTCCCGAGACCACCGCTGAGGCAACCTCTGGCCTTTGCCCTCCATCAGGAAGTGTCAGCCTCCACCAGGATCTGCCCAGACCCTCAGCAACCCAGAATTCCTCAAGCGTGGCTTCCCTGCAGTCACATTCTCCCAGACTGTGGCCTCTGAGGAACCTGGTCATTCTAGAACTCAGGCCCAGGACAAATCCCTCTGGTCGAATCCCTGCCTGGGCCTCGATCACTCTGGATCCTGTCCTTTCACCCCAGCATTTATATTGGGATCAGAAAATGTGACCTATGGCCCATGGCTGTAGTGTTAAGAAGTTGGTAGAAAATGAGAAAATCTGCTGGTTAAACGAGTGGCCAGGACAAGCAAAATAAAGTAAGGACTGGTATGGAAAACAAAAGTTACCCCCCACATATCTGCACCTGCTGCTCCCTCCATCTAAAAGGCCTCTTCCTCCTGTGCCAGGCAACTTCTACATTTTCACTTTAAACTAAAACTCTCCTGGAAGAACTAATAAGTCTGTCCTTGAGAACCCTTGCCCTTCAGTCCTAGCACTGACCACAGATCCTGTGGCCAAATGGTTTACTAGGTTGTATTTTTTTTTTTTTTTTTTACATGGGCAGGCACTGGGAATCGAACCCGGGTCCTCTGGAATTGCAGGCAAGCATTCCTGCCTGCTGAGCCACCGTGGCCCACCCTAGGTTGTATTTCTTGCTGGACTGAGCTCCCGATGCCAAGGACAGCACCTTTCACCTGGTTCAGCCATCACCCGGCACAGCGCACAAACCCAGCAACTGCCCGCCAGGGGTAGAGAGCCAGCTTGCAGCAGACAGACTGACGCGGGGTGAGAAGAACAGAAGTGGGAGGAAACACCACTTCTGAGGCCAGAGAAAGAAAGATGAGGTTCAGAGACACAGGAAATCATTCTTTCCTGCAACACCATCTGTTTTAGTCTGCCAAAGCTGCCAGAATGCAACACACCAGAGATGGATTGGCTTTTAATAAAAGGGGATTCATTTCATTAAAACATATAGTTCTTCAGAGGAAAGGCAGCTAACTTTCCACTGAGGTTCTTTCTTACATGGGAAGGCACAGGATGGTGTCTGCTGGCCTTCTCTCCAGGCCTCTGGGTTCCAACAACTTTCCCCGGGGTGATTCCTTTCTGCACCTCCAAAGGCCTGGGCTGAGCTGCGAGTGCTGAGATGAGAAATGCTGAGCTGCTTGGGCTGTGCTACGTTGAGTCTCTCATTTAAGCACCAGCCAATTAAGTCAAACATCATTCATTACAGCAGGCACCCTAGCCGACAGATGAGCTTCACATGCCACTGGCTCAAGTCCACAGCAACAGAACCAGGTGCCTTCACCTGGCCAAGGTGACACTTGAACCTAACTACCACACCATCAAATTCTAATGCTAAGGCTCCAGGAAAGAATTTCTCTATTGTACTAATTCATTAGGCCTTTTCTCTACCAATCTGTTTTGCACTGGCTAAAGAGGGAAGTCTTTCAGCTCAGTATCTGGAGACTTACAAAATCTTCAAAACAGAGGCTGTTTCACCAGTGACCAACAGAATGCTCAAGAGCATCGGCTATGAAAGATATTACACAAAATATCCACCCTGGTTCAGATCTTCTAACGGCAGACCCGCTGCCAAACTCAAACCCACTGTTGTCCAATGGAACTTTCTATGATGATGGAAATGTTTCATGTCTGTGTGACAAGTCACATGTGGCTACCGACCACATGAAATGTTGCTAGTGCAAACAAGAAAGTGAATATCCCATTTTATTTTAATTCATTTAAATTTAAATAGACCTATATAGTGCCTACTATATTGGACAACACGGCTCTAATCTCCAACTACTTCATAGAGAGACATTCAGGGAAGGTGGAAGGCTGGACAAATAAGCTCTCAGAATTTCATGAGTGTGTCCAAAGCCACAGAGGACTGGAAATTGTGGCCACCCTGGAGGCAAACGGGGCTTTGGGACTGGAAAAATCCTGTCTAGCAGGTTATCCTGGGCCCTGATGCTCAGTCATTCATCACATATTTGGTGAGCAAACATTCTGTGCCATGCCTCATGCACACAAAATAAACACAAACCAAATAACAGTCAAAGGAAAAAGCAGCTCTCAGGAAGCTCACAGACAGAACACTGGGAAGGAAGTCAGAGCCCAAATAGCAAGATATAAGACTGACGAAGGAAACTGAGATCAGGGTGTAATCAACCTCGAGAGCATGTTAATGCAGAGGTGACTTTGTCCACTAAACTTCCATGGTTTCTATTCTCTTCCATGGGGTGGAGTTGTTACTAGGAGGGGACTCCTCAACCAGGACTACATTTCCCATGCCTCTTTTCATCCAGGTTGGCCACGGGACCACACAGCAATGGGATATGAAAGGAAGTGATGTGTGTCACTTCGCCGCCGGGGCTTTTAAGCAGCAGGTGGGGCTTTCCCACTCTTGCCTTCTTTTCGTGTCTAGAGGCAAAAGACTCTGAAGCCCTAAGGACTTGCAGGGCCACAAGAGAGAAAGAACCTGGATTCCTGAATCAATAGATGGAGGAAAGCCAATCTTCTCCAGACTGATTTGAGTCAGAAAAAGCTTCTACTGTGTTAAGCCATCGATATTTGTTATAGCAACTTCTGTTACACTAACTAATACACCATTCAATCAGGACTTTGGTCTTTACGACACAGGCACAGCGTATAAGCAGAGATATCACAGACAATGAGAAAGTGGTACTGTGTGAAAGACTCCGTGGGGACAAGCGAGGAGAGGTAGGAACAGCAGAAGGAAGTATCACAAGGATCTGACTAAAGAGCAGAGAAGGGAGAGGAGAACAGAGAGTTCTCCAGGACCGGAGGCCAAGGGAGAGGCACAGCTAGCACTGAGACTTCCAGCCTGGGATCTGTATAATGATGACTCGGTCCATTAACAAGGTAGGGAATTCAGCCGGGCCTTCAGAGAGCGGTCACGGTTAATGCCCACTTACCTGGGTGAGCGCTGTGACCCTGTTCCCCATGTCTGGGAGAATGGGTGGCTCGTCACCCACTTGAAAGTCAAAGTAGATGGTCTTGTGAGAGAAGGTGGAAAACTCATTACTGAAGCAAAACTGATAAATGCCCTTGACCTCAGCACGGTAGGTGAAGCTGTCATACTGCTTCTTGGTTTCCCTGTAGATGGTATTGCCCAAGGGGTCCTCCACGTAGCAGTCGACATCATAGTGACCTCCAGTGATGACCTGCAACCAGGGAAGAGACCACAGTCTACTGTCATTGGAGGGCAGCCACCACTAACCAGATGCCCACCAGACTGTACAAAGATTTTTTTTCATTTACTCTTCCCTATCTTCTAAGGCAGGTAGGAGTACAGCCCCTATTTTATAGAGAAAGAAACTGAGGCTAAGAGAAGCTAAGTAACTTGGCTATGGTCACACTGCAAGAAGGTGGCAGGGCTAAGACTGGAATCCATGTCTGTCTGACTGCAAAAGTTTTGCTCTCCAAAAGTACCATTAGCCTAATCTTTCCCACTTTACAGAATAGGAAATCGAGGCTCCGAGGTTAAATCGTGTGCCTAAGGTCACACAAGCAGAAAGCACCAGAGCTAGGATCTGGGCTGAGGGCCGCTGGCTCCAGTGCCCAAACTGTTAGCCACAGTGCTATCTGCTATTTTCAGTGAACCCATCCCAGTAAATCTGCTCAGAGAAGGCTTTCAGAAATCAGAGAGGAAGATGAAGGGAAAGGGACACCCAAGAAACTGGCCCAAGGCAGCTAGATATCTCTGCTTCTGTCCCTCTGTTCACTACTTAACACAAGCTGCACACTCGTCAGTTCTTCAGGGCACTGCCACTCACTAGCTGGTACCCCTGGACATGACACTTTACTCTCCGAGGTTGTCTTCATCTGTAAATAACAGAACCCACTTCCTAGAGTTGTGGTGACGATTCAATGAGCTAATCACATACAGGACTTAGCACAGTCCACATAGCAAGCACCCAATAAATGCCAGGCAATCACTGGACAATCTGGTCTTCTGAGGGTGACGGTGGGGTGTGGGATCTGGTTTGGATCATCCTGGAGTAAGAACAGGGGGAGTGGGTGTTGTTACACCTACTGCAGCCCCCTTCCAAAGAGAAACAGGACGCCCCCGAACAAGTGTCATTCTTGGCTTGCTGCGCAATCTAGTAAATTTTAATAAGTTACCAACTGAATGCAAGGGAAAGGCAGTAGAGATGGAAGAATTCTGTGTCCGAAGCAGTAGGGTCGTGGAATCACTGAGTCCAAACTCTGCGTCTAGCCACATGAAAAGTAAGACCTGCACAGGGGAAAGTCATGTGGCTTCTCAGTGCCTGCAATCAACGTCCATCAAAGGCCCCCCTGCTTCCCAACGGTAGCGTCTCCTGTGTCCAGATGGAAGAAGGTGCTTTGTGAAGTGTGAGCTCCCTGTCGCTGGAGGGGTTTAAACCTACACTGGACATGCCACGGCAGGGCCTTCCTGCCCCGCCAATGACCTCTCAGGCCCACGTGTTACTCACTTTCTCACACAGCAGTGAAAGTGGCCAAATCGTTGACTTCAGAAACCATCACGCCTGAAGCTCTCCCCAAGCACAGGTCTCTTTCAGCGGCTCTGGTGACAGAGGGCCTGTCAAATGGCCAGCCCTCACTCCTGCCACTTCAACTCTGGAAGCTCTGCCAGGATGTCCACTCTGCAGACAGCTTGTCCGCGTAGGATGCCCACTCAGCCTCCCGACCCGAGCCCGGCTCTCCAAACCTAGAGACAGATCCCGCCCCCGAGACCTGCTGCCTGCAACTGTAAGCCACGACGTGTCTGCACGGGAGACAGCGCGGGAGCCCGGGCACCTCGGGGCGCACGGCCGGGTCGCGAGGGGACCTCGCCCGGGCGCCCGTTCTCCCCGCTGCGGCCCTCACCCTGGCTCCGACTTTAAGTTCTGAGGGCGGTGAAAAATCAGCTACGAGGCCACTTCCCGTCACTGCCGTTTTTCCAACGCCCGCAGGGACGAGCTAGTGCGGGGGCCCCGGGACAGCCTGGGCGTCCCGGGACAGCCTGGGCGCCGGCGGCCGGCCGACCACGTCTGGGGTCTTTCCGAGCAAGTGCCGGGCTCGCGGGCCACGCCGGCGGCACCCCGGGCCTCCGACCAGCCACGCCAGCCTCAGGGAGGCTCGGACCGATCAAAACGCCCTTCCTCGGCGGGACCACCCGCCGCAGCGCCCGGCCTAGCTCCGGCCACGCCGAGCAGAGGCGTGCCAGTGCCCAGGGGAGGCCGGGGCAGCGAGCGGACGGCGGGGGCGTGGGGGCGTGGGGGCGCCGGGCCTCACCTGGTAGTCCAGCGAGAACTTCACGCCCTGGTCCACCTCCTCGTGGAAGCACTGCCTGGCGTTGTCCGGCAGCTCGAAGGTCAGCTCGGCGCCCCGCAGCGGCTCGGCCCGGAGCAGCAGCAGCAGCAGCAGCAGCAGCGGCGGCGGCGGCAGCGGCAGCATGGCGCAGGCGGACAGCCGGCTCCCTCGGCCCCCGACCGGCCCCGTTCGACGCAGCGCGCCCCTCGCGCCCCGAGGCGGCGGCGGGCGGCGGGCGGGGGCTGACGTGGCGCGAGCCGTCCGCGGCGTTTCCGGGAGGGCTGAGTGCGCAGCCGCGCGCGCGCCACCGCCCGCCCACTGCGCGTGCGCGCGGGCGAGGCTGGGCGATGGGGCCCCGCCCCCCTCAGCGGGCGGCTCGGCCCGGGAGGGGCGGGGCCGCGGGAAGCCCCGTGCGCACGCGCGCGGCGGGGACTGCGGTGCGGGGCTCGGCCGCCCCGGGCGCGTCTTGGTGGTCGCGACAAGCTGAACTTTCTTCTCCGAAAAAGCAGCCACACCAGGAACGGTAGTGTTCTCTGGACTTCCCAAGAGCGCCGACAGTGAAGGGATGTACTTGGGAACCTTTGCTACTGACCTGAGACTTTTTTGTAGAGTCATAACCTTTTACGGTTTTGTAGTCGTTGTGGCCCAGTGGAACCGAGAGAAAAGGCACGGACCGCGGGGCTGCATCAGTCATTCTTTTCCGGAGGCGCGTCAGCACAGGCGGTGCATCCTGATGTCGGCAAGGAATTCTGCTCCTTCGGCCCTTCCCGTGGGCACAACCGTCGTGCACCGCCCGGGCACGTTTGCCCGCAGACTGGTGCGTGAGTCTGCGCGAAGGCAGTCTCAGAGGTGGTGAGATGACGCGCACCTGTGCTGTCGTTATTACTAGTCCTTGCTGTCCGTGTCACCTTGGAGGGCGTACCTGGCCCTGTTCCTCAAGGCTCTCTCCTGGCTCAGCCCTCTTTGACTTTTTCTTTTTAATAACTGTTAAAAAAAAAAAAAAAGAAAACTAATCTATCCACGTGACATGTAAGACAAGGTTACCTTGGCCAAACGGAGTGCTAGCTAAGACTAACAAAAAGGAAATTTGCCAAGTTAAATGTTAAGACCTATCTTTAAGTTAAAAAAAAAAAAAAAAAAAAAAAAAAAACCTGCGAAAGCTCTGGAGCCAGGAGCCTGGCTTGGCAAGTAGCCCAAATCAGAATAAGCAAAGGGTTTTTTATTCAACAGCAAGCTGAATATGAAACAATGGGGATGCCTGGACTAAAAGACGAACCCTGACTTGGACTGGGTTAGTAAAAGAACATGTTGTCGGGAAGGTGGCATTGCTGGACTGAAGTGCCCTACTGTGTCAGGCAGTGATCAGCTCTGGTCTAGTGTACTATTTTAGGAGGAAGATTAGTAAAGTCGCAGGAATTGTCACAGGAAGGTTATTAGAAAGGGTGCGAATATTATAAATTACCAGGAAGGCTTCTCAAATGAGATGAAGTCAAAGGAAACAAGATTTCACCTGTAAAAACTACAGGGCTAGCTTCAAAAGTGCTTAACAATCATAACAGCTACTATTTATTTAACACACCCTCTATAGTGTTCGGTGTGTATATGCTTTACATATTCTATATTAATACTCACCAAGAACCTTGCAAAGAAGTTTTTTTTTCCCATCTCACAATGAAGAAACAGAAGCATAGGAATTTAATTAAATATTTCTGTTTCTGTTAGCCCATGCTGTGTAATGAACCACTCCAAAGCCCGGTGGCTTAAAACAACAATGATCTATTATTATTTCTCATGATTCTGTGGGTTTGCTGGGCAGTTCTTCAGCTGGTTTCCCCTGGTCTTGCTTATGCAGATGCATTCAGCTGGAGAGTCCTCTGTGCTGGAAGGTCCAAGAGGACGCCACTCACGTGTATGGAAGCTGTTGCTGGCTGTTAGGTGGGGTGCCCTGGTTCTCCTCCTGTCACATCCTCATGTCTGGTAGGCTGGATGCCAACCTGATGTGGCTTTCTCAAGGTGGCGTCCCAAGAGGGCCAAAGCAGAAGCTGTAAGACTTCCCTCCAGTGTTTGCCCAATATCACTCCCAGCACTTTGCATCTACCTTTACCTGTCTGGCTTTGGTTCCATATGGCAGGACTTGGGCCAAAGCATGAACCTGACACTGAGGTTTATTTCAGCTCAACATAAGAAATGACTTTGTGGCAACCAGAGCTTTCCAAAGAAAGGAATGCACAGGGATAGTAAGAAAATATTCAAGTAGAGACTGGTTGAAGTACCAACTATTTGAGATGTTGTAAAGATGATTTCTGAACTGAGTGATAGATAGTAATGTTTGATAATCTCTAAGGTTCCTATCAACCTCTAGATTCCATGATAATGGTAAAAGGTGCCCAAAATAGGATAACTTAGAAGAAAAAACAAAAAGTTACCCATCCACATTAGTCCTGAGATGACTCTGTGAGGGCCTTTTAAAGGTGAATAAAAACGATTATCTTAATACCTACAGAAAAAGCATGTGTGATAAAATTCAATATCCATTCATCATAAAAACTCTTAGCAGGCAGGCAATGGTGGCTCAGTGGCAGAGTTCTCACCTGCCATGCCATAGACCCGGGTTCGATTCCTGGTGCCTGCCCATGTTAAAAGCAAAAACAAAAAAATACTTGGGAAACTCTTAGCAAACCAGGAATAATAGAGAACTTCCTTAATGACATAAAAATATCTGTAAATAAATCTTGGAGCAAGCCTCCTAAATAATGATAAAACATTAAAATTTTTCCCTTTGAAATTGGGAATGAGACATGGATGTCTGCTGTCACAGCTGCTATTCACCATTGTTCCAGAAGACCAAGCAGTGAGGTGAAGCAAGAAAAAGAAATGAAAGGATGAGAATTGGAAATGATTACCGTAAAAGTCAGAAGAGCATTTATCTCTAAGGGAAAGAAGGTCATAGCAGTTTAGAAGGGGCACACATCAGAACCCACGAGCGTTCACAGTGTGGCTCTTTGAGGAACTGCACATTTCTATTCTATGACTTCTCTATGTTTATGTTATATACCACAACTTCAAAGGCTTTAAAGAGCAAATAAATGAATTCTGATGAGATAGGCAGTGTAAGGTGTACCCAACCATGCCTTGAAGCAGGACTTTTTCATTGTTCCATACATGGGAGCACCTGCCCACATGCTATTAGGATTTTGAAATGAAATCAATATTTAGCCATGCTTCATAAGTATAGTTGATGGTAAGGAAAGAAAACAAAGCCGTCACTCTCTGTGAGTTGACTAAGAGAAAAAGAAAGTTTGCAAACCATTTAGCATGGCCATGGAGCCAAAACCAAAACCAGCCTTTTCCTCAACAAACCAACCAAAGAAAGGTGACACACACAGCCTTCCTGGGACCTACCAATGTCTCCAGGACAATGTGTGGCTGTCCAATGTTTAACCATTCTTCCGGCTGGGGTATCCCAAACTCGTTGGGGGGCCAGCCTGCCTTTCATCTTCAGAATCAAAGAGGAGCTGATATGCCCTCTTTGCTTCCTGATACCAACCCATGCAGGCGAGTGACCCAGCCTCTGCCAACCACGTACTCTAGGATCTAAATCTTGAGTGGGCGTCTGAAGACCCAGGGAGGGCAGAGATTACTGATGGTGTCCAGTGGTGTGACAGCAAGTGCCCAGGGACAGAAGTGTTGGCCCCTGCTCCCTGATAAGATGGTTCCTAAGGCATGATTTTGGCAGTACACTTGGCTATTTAGCCTTTTTTTTTTTTAATCTCTGCATGTTCTCTGAGACTTTCTCCATTCTTTCCATTGGCTCCATGGAGTTTGAGATTTTTAAATTGAAATGAAGCTTGACTGGGCTTTTCATTACCCAAAAATAGCCAGAGAGACCAGCTCCAATCAAGATGGCAGAACGAAATGCTCAAGAGCCCTGTCCACCCACAGAAGCTTTGGACAACCGGCAAGAACTGGTAGAAACATCTCCTTCAAAGCTCTGGAAAAGAATTAAAAGGGTGCAATAACAGGGCAAGCACTAAATGAAGAAACAGGCAACTTAAAAATAGGCTCTTCTAGTGAGTGCCCTTGTTGGCCCCACCCTCATCCCCTCACTGGCTCTGTGCAGAAACAGCATGCATTCCCAGTGTGAGTACCTGGACCTGGTTCTGGAGGGAGGAGAGTAACCCTCATGCACATACTGGGTGCATGCATGTCTGTGCCATTCTGTCTAAGGGCAGTCTGAAGGATTAAACCGGGACATGCGCCACAGGCTTGCCAGCCGAGAACAGCACACAGAGCTCTCTTACGGAACACTGTAGCAGAACAGTTACATTGCAGTTGTCTGGGGCAATGGAGTACCAGCTCTGGGGCATATAGTGTAGGGAAATGAAAACATTAATATCCATGTAAATGGAGAAATTCCTAGGGCCGCACCCACATGCCCAGAATAAGATGCATGCTCAGCAAAGACTGGGGAGGACCCTACGCATTTGGGCTGTCTTATAAATTCATTACTAGTATGTGTAAGCACCGAAGAAGAACAATTACAAAAGCCAATCTGCAAAGCCTGGGAAAGGTGTTTTCCTTTTTCCATTTTCATTATTGTTAGCTCCTGGCATCCCAGGAAATCTCTGTCATAGCACTAACTGGATATAAACTTAAGGAACAGACACTTCAGAGTCTAAATCCCAATGATAACATATTAAAATGCAAAAATATCCAGGTTTCAACAAAAGATTACAAAAACATACAAAGAAACAAGAAGTGAAGGTCCATGCAAATGATAAGATTAAAAAGCATCAGAAGCCATTTATAAGCAGAGTGAAACTCAGACAGACAGAAAGAAAGCCACAGAGGGAGCAGCCAGAAACTGAAATCTAAGGACCAAGGATCACTGGCAGCCAGCCCCAGAATGCCACAGTGTGTGGGGGAGACAGCATCGCTTTGATCACGGCTTGATTTGGATTTTCTCTTAGCCTCAAAACCATGAATTAATAAATTCCCACTCTTTAAGCTGACTCACTGCATGACGTTTGCT
Organism: Myrmecophaga tridactyla; assembly: GCA_004026745.1. Lineage (NCBI taxonomy): Eukaryota > Metazoa > Chordata > Mammalia > Pilosa > Myrmecophagidae > Myrmecophaga > Myrmecophaga tridactyla. Next base: position 29,704 of record PVIY010008237.1, read on the forward strand.
TGAGCAGCCAAACAAACTAAAACCATGACAGATCAGAGGTTGCTGGGGGAAACTTTTGGAGGTAGTAGATATGTTCACCATCTTGATTATGGTGATAGTTTCACAGATATTTACATATGTCAAACATTATCAAATTGTGGGGGGGCACGGTGGCTGAGCAGGCAGAGTTCTCACCTGCTATGCCAGACACCCGGGTTCGATTCCCGATGCCTGCCCATGAAAAAAAAAAAAAAACTCAAATTGCATACTTTAATAATGAGCAGTTTATTGTATATCAATTATACCTCAATAAAACTTTTAAAATGCAATAATAAAAAATAATACTATGAACAATTTTATGCCAAAAAATTGTTAGAAACATAGAAAAAATGGACACTTTATTAGAAAAATGTAACTTTCCAAATCTGACTCAAGAAGAGATCAGATAACCTGAATAGCTTCATGTGGTAGAGGCTGCTTGGGTTCCCTGCCCAGATTTCCTCGATCAGAGCAGTGCACCTATCCTTAGCTGCTATGTTGACTGCTGATTTTTACAGCTTCCCTTCCTTGCCCAAAATTTACCCTGAAAGGACAGTCCGAAAAGATAGCCCCATCTTTGCAGACCACAGTCTGTGACCGACTGAAACAAGGGTACAGAAGTCGAGCTCCCTTGCATCAAGGAGGGACCTTCTGCGGGAAGTTTTCTTTTCCTTAGAGCCCTCCTCTTGTGGATCAGGCCGAGAGACTTTACCTGAGATCCCTTCCTTCCTGGGCCTTTTTCCTTTATCAGTCCTGCTTCCCGACCTTCCTTAGAGGTTTTTCCTGAAAACATTCCATCAGTAAGTCACATGCTCATCACTCTGTCAGATTCTGCTTTTAGTGAACCCAACCCAAGAAATGCCATAATCATTAAATAAATAAAAACAGTTTTCAAATTCTGAAAATCAATTTTTTAAAAAAAGAGCTCTGGATTCAGATGGTCTGAGTTCCAATCTCCAGTTACCACCTTCCAGCTGTGTGAATCTGGGCACGTTACCTAATCTCTATATGCCTCGGTTTCCTCCTTTACAAATGGAGATAATAGTACCTGGACACACATGCACACACACGCGTGTACACGCACACACACTCACTTATCCCCAATAGTTTTGATCTACTTTTGATCTACTAGCAAGATCTAATTGAAAGATCTACTTGCTCTACCAGCAAGACCTGTCTACTTACTACCTGTAAGTGAACAAACATGTAATTAGAAACATTGCAATCCAAACTTAAACTTTTCCAGAGAATATAAAAGGAGGGAACATGTCCCAACTTATTTTATGAGCTTAGTTAGACTCGATAGCAAAGCTAGACAAAGAATATGAAAAGGAAAAACTATAGGCCAAACTCATTCCCAAACACAAATGCAAAAAATAAAATAAAAACCCTAACCAAAACATTAGTCTCGCTTTTATCATTTAGGCTTTTAAGATTTATGCTATGAATCAAAGATCCAATTTCATTTTTCTTTCATATGGAAAACGTTGTCCCAGTGCCACTTATTGATCTGCAATGTCACCTCTATCATATCTCAACTTTCCATATTTGCAAAAGTCTATTTCTAGGCCTCCTGTTTTTGTAGGTCAGTTTATATGTTCCTGCATCTAATTCAATTTAGATGAATGATACAGATAACAGGCAGTTGAGAGGTGATGTAGGCTCCAGGCATCGTATGATCAAGGCTCCGTGTCCTTTTCTCTGCTCCTCTCTCGGCTGTGCTTCCTCTGTATGCTGACTTTATCCTGGAACTTTATTTTACTCTCATTGTCGTGTGAAGGTTGCCAAAAAAAACAAATAACCAAGCTTGAGACAACAGGTTTATTTGGTCATGTCTAGTGGGAGGAAGAGAAAAACCTTTCCTTCAGTTGGGGTGAATGTCCTTTCTTTCAATCCAGTTGTTCCAGCTCAGGTTATGAACCCATTCCCGGGTCCAAGACACTGACAAGGGGAAAACAAATCCACGTAGACTGGACCCTTTCCCAATCACCAGTAAAGAGACTGGAATTGCCATGATGGGCTCAGTCCAATGAGGACTGCCCTTGGAGCCAGGGATATGGTCATCTCCCTTTGATTCAGCTCTGGCAGGATATAGGGTGGCTACCTGAATGAGATCAGGATCCGAGAGGAAGGAGAGAAGGGAGGAATCAAGCTGGGTAGGCAACCAACAGTGTCTACTACATACACTAAAGAAGAATACTCATTAGAATACTAAAGAATACTCATTAAATTGTAGTGGGTCAAAAAAAATAATAACCCTTACCTCTCACCATGTAAGAAGTCCTTTCTGCCCTGGAGAAGTATTTCTGTGATTCTGGTCCATCGTCCCAGAGAAGTCAGAGGACCCCAGAAGGGAGGTTTGGGGTGTTCCTATTTCATCAGTCATCTGGACTGATGCACACTCGGAAGGATCCTGACCTCTTCTATCCTTTTGCTTCTTCTTTCTCTTGTCTTCCACTTTCCTCCAATCCTCAGGCATAACAATTACCCTTTCCTCAGGCCAATCCTAACTCCATATCAGCCACATTTCTACACCCGAGCCATTGATAATTCAGTGAGAGCCAGGAGAGATGAACTCTGTGATTTCAAAGGCCCTCCCACCCCCTTCCACAATCGGTGGCTAGAGCTCGGACCACAGACCCTCCTTCGGCTAATGAGTCTCTGTGAGCAATGTCAAGATTGTTTTCCCGCGTTGACTTCATTGGATTTTGTCATAGCTCTAAAACATTTACCTCCTGTCATTTCCTGAGATCTGTTGTTTATTCTTCACATCTTCCCCAGGGAAATTCAAAGTGTTACGCAGCTCTTTTCCTCCCCACTGTGCGTGCCATTTTGTAACTTGGGCTACGGGGCGTGGAATGCTGTGAATCTAACTACATCACCTCTGGATGTAAGACATGCCACATTTCATTTACTTTTCCAGTTCAAATTAAAATTTGTCCTAGTCCCCTTCCCCTCTTAACCATGTGAAAAGAAAGTCCATCTCAGGCATCATGGGGCTCACCTGTCCACGCTGCATTCTGGGGAGCTCTTAAATAGTGGGCAGCACTGGTTTCCACACTCGCCGGTCACCAGGTTGGGGCTTTCACTGTCCAGATCGCAGAGGCTCCTCAAGGCAGGTGGTTCAAGCACCTTCCAGATCCCCAAGGTGCATCAAGGAGCCACGTTCTCCTGGGGTTTTGCTTCTTTCCTGGAGCTCTGGAAAGAAGTGGGTTCTACTCAAGGGACCCCAAGCTTCTAGCCTTTTATCTGTCTTGGGAATGCACCCCTCCCCAGGGTCAGCCACTTTGGGCTTGTCCTTCTTCACTTCCCCTCCTCCCCAGCCAGTTTCTCCTCCTCTGGGAGGGTCCCTCATAATCTCAAAGAATTTGGAAATACACGTTGGCTTCCCTTTCCTGAAGGTAGAGGTGGGGAAGAGAGATGCTGAAATCAGGCAGTATTTTTTTGTTTTGTTTTTGTCCTTCCTTTTTGCTAACTTACTTTGTTTTGTCTAGTCTAGGAGAGAACCTGAGGAATTTCCAAGGAATCAGAGTCTGGATGATTTCCAAGGAATCAGTCTGGATGAAATTTGAATCACGGAATTCTAGAGTTTAAGAGACAAGAGACCTTCCATCTAGTATATTTTATACTTACTGCCCTGCTCTTGAGTAGGAGCCAAGGATGCTTGCTTATGTTAACACTCATCAAAATTAGAATGAGGACTGATAGAGGGGCTTCCGGGGGCTCTAAGGCCTGGGGGGATCTATGGAGCAGGGACAGAGTAAAGGAACTTGCCCTTCCTAGCTGCAATGCACCTTCTCATTCATTGGGTTTCTTGTTTTTATCATATACATAAAATATCAGGTATTTGCTAAGGTTGATGTTACTAGGCAGTCATGCCAATCCAACTTAAGGAAAAGATATTGAAAATTGAGATTTTCCTAAGAAAAATGGAAAACACTTACTATTAAAGGATTGCGCTACATCATTTATTGATTTATTACAAACATTTAAATAGTTACATGGGTTTTTACACACCTTTGAGTACAGAGATTAGAATATAGCACTGTAGAGAATGAGCAGCACACAGTACCTCTGAAATACCAACACACACAAAGGAGGAAGGTCAGACACAACCCGCATTTTACAGAGTATCATTTACATGATGACACTCTAGGAGAGTGGACAATTGGCTAAAAAAAAATCAAAATAAAAAAGGCTTTGGAATGTCTAGAAGTTAAACCAAACTTGTGATGTTTAAGCTTATAATATAGTAATTATATTACTTAAACTTGTAATACAGTCCCATAAACATTCTAGAGAGTCTCAAGTGGATGGATTATTGTAACTAGAGTTTGTAGCTAACTTCTAAAGCGACTCTAGGGCTCCAGAAAGAAAAGCTAAACTTCTGATCTAGAAAGCAAGTCTGCATCTAAAATACACTTAAAAAAAAACATTCTTGTGAGGTGTGTTAGCATAGACAACATTGCTTCTTTATACATTAACCATAATAAAGTATTTTGGTCATTGTACTAGTTTGGAACAGTCTAATTCAGCTAGTGCATTGTCAAGTAGTGTGAGATAAGATGCGAGCAAAAGGCCAAAGGAAAGTTCACAACAGACTAATGCAGGCGGTGACAGCATGAGAGGATATCATGTGTGTGTGCAGTGGAGCAGCTGTCCCGAATGAGCAACCCATCATGCACGGTGGCACGTGAGTTGATTGTTGTGCATGTAACACGTGACTACTTAGGATAAATTAAGAGCTTTCCACATCGTAGCTGAAAGTTTAGAAAATGTTCCTACTACTAGCAGAGGCTAGTGTTTAACAGGCACTAACAACAGTTGGAAAAGTACTTAAAATGTAGGGTGTGTGCGTGCGTGTGTGTGTGTGTGTGTGTGTGTGTGTGTGTGTGTGTTTAATGACCTGCCTAGAACAATGATTGTCTGCATCATTCTTTCTTAAGTACTTTGGAAAGCTGTTTCTTTTGTAATCGCATCTTATTGATAAGAACTGGCAATGATTAAATGGCTCTGAGAAGTACGTGGGGTAGTCCACACGTAACCAAGTTTCACAAGCTCTAGATTTTTACTAGCTTATGTGCTCTCATTTTCCTCTCATTTTCTTCCCTTCCTGGAAAGTACAGGAGACCATTAGCACTCAGGTTTGTGTGCATTTGCCAAGAATCCTAAGGTCTGTGATTTGGACTGACTAGTCATTTTACTAAAGCACAACTGAATGTGTCATTAAGCTAGCAGGAGAGCTCAACCAGGCAGCCAGCAGCCTCCACATGGCTTCGTTTTCTCCCCATATTCCTACCATGGGTGCAGTAGTTCTCCTAGGGAAGTGGTGAGCAGCCAGGGCAGTTTTGCTTACCAGGGAACATTTGATTATCCCTCAGAGATATTTTTGGTTGCCACAGTTTGGGAGGAGGTGCTCCTGACATCTGGTAGGTAGAAGCCGGGGATGCTGTTAATCCATCACAAAGCAGAGGACAGTACCCAGCACAAAGAATTATCCAGCCCCAGATGTCAGCAGCTCCCAGGTTCAGTCACATTGCCCTAATATAATTATGAAAAATTCATAATTACCATTAACACTTTGGTTTGGGTTATTCTGGCAAAGGTCTAGCTAATGTCATTCTAGAAATGGCATAGAGCATATGTGGCAGAATTTATTTGAACAACTTTATAAAAGAGTTTCGGGTTTAGTATTCACAGAATCACTGAGAGTCTCAAGGAGAAACTTGAATTTTTCAGCTAGACTTCACTTAGTATAGGACGGCATGTGCTATTCATGATTTTAAGATTCAGAAAAGGTAAGAAAAAACTCAAGAAAAATATTAAAATTAGCTGTTCCTTATCCAATTCTTCTATCTGTGCCAGGTGCAGTAGCAGACATTTGCATACATTATCTCATTTAAATCTCACAAGGCCAAAGTATTACTGATCCTATTTTAAGATGAGGAAACAGAGGCTCAGAGAACTTAAGTCACACAGCTGATAAATGATGAAACCCAAACCTGTTGACTCAAAGGGTTTATCGTTTCTTCTCCATGATGTTGATTCCAGGGGCTACTGATTTTTGTTTAACTAGAGAACAAATATATCTGAGCAACATGGGAGGAAAAACAAATGGGAGAATAACCAGAAATGTCTTCATCTAAAATGGCTACATTATACCGAATGTGCTAAACCTCTGCTTCTCTTCTTGGGTTTGTTCAAAGTGCCCTAAAAAGATTGTATAGGTTATTTCTACAAATCTGCCATCATCTGGATAATTCAAAGAGGAAACCAGGCTTGTATAAGTGAGTGGGAAATAACAGCTGGCATCTTCTCAATTTTTCAGGCTACAAAATTGAATGGTCCCCATTGCTTCTGGCCTGAGAACCATCCATTTTTACATTTTAACCTACACACATCACGTCATCCTTTCTCATTCTGATTTTAGGTAAATCTCACCTAGTTTCCTTAGAAATAATCAGGAAACCCCTGTTAGGGTCTGTTGTAGAGACTGATCACTTTCAACTCATTGGTTAGCAGCCCCTGGCTGTTTTCACAAGATTCACACCCAAAGTTTGTGTCAGGGCAGGAGCCAGGGCAAGTTTCATTTCTGGGGAGGGGTTCCTCTCAGAGACACCAGCTATTGTGACAGATCAGAATGTGGGGGGCATGTAGAGGTGATGATGTGATATTTGAGGAGCCACAGCACCACCAAATTAATACATGAACAAAGTCTGTTATTGGGGATTTGAGAGAGCTCTACTGTAAATACTCGCTAGCAGCCCATGGCATAGTAAGAGGCAGTGCCTACTTGATGGAGGAATTCTGCTTCATCTCCTTCAAACAGAGCACTTATACCCACATTTGGTAGCTTAGGAGTTGGCTTTGAGCCTTCACATGTGCTAATAACTAAAGCCTCATTCGGCAGGCACTTTATATATTTATTACAACTGACACACTTCAACCACCATATCGTGACTTAAATTCTAGGTTTTTGTTTGGTAGGAAATAACTGGTATCAACAGCTTAGATTATTATACTTGCTGTGTTACTTTTAAACTCCATGGGGTTTTTTTTTTCCTTTTAGAGAATTTATTTTTAATTTCATTGCCAAAAGCCAATTATCCTGAGTTCTTTCCAAGTAGACCTATAAAAATCCGGGGATTATTTCGGAACTGAGGCACTGGGCTCTGAAGCAGCCACACAGCAGCGTTAAGGAATTGATGAGAGTGCAGAGAACCTGCATGGCTGAGTTGGTCTTGGTTATGGCCCCTTTCATAAACTATATCGATTTAAAAAAAAAGCTTTCTGAAACAAAACTACTAGGTCATAATTTCTTCAAAGTCAGACAGCTGCTTCATCTGCTCGGCTTGCATGGAATGCCTTCTGAGGAGCTTCTTCTGACTTCTCAAGTCAACTCTTTTTGGTGAAGTTGGAGCAACGGGAACCATGGATTTTAAGCCACTAGCCAGTGGGGAAGAAGGTTTGTTGCTCGATCTAATATCCAGGACAGGCGGATTCAGGTTCACATTTAGAGGTGGAAGGAAGCCCGGCCTAGAATGAGCAATGCGGTCCAGCAGCAAAGTTCCAGAACCTCGTCTTTCTAGAAGATGTGGTGGCCTGCGGTGCACTGAGCTGGGAGATGTGCTAGGCACGGCATCCAGCGACTCCCGAGAGCCATGGAAAAGAGACAGGTGGGAGCTGTTGAGCTTCTTCCTATCTAAATGTCCTTTTCCTGACTCCAGGGAAATGGAGCTGGGCGGGTCAGCCACGGGCTGTAAGTCTAAATCATAGAAATTGCTTTCCAGCAGTTTGAGGACCGCTGGGTCTTTGAGAGCAGATGGTCCTAATGGACCCATGCCACCCTTGTCTTGGTCAACGGGCAGAGTACCTCTTCGAGCCAGACGCGGGTGAGTAGTCTGACCTTTCTCATAGGCTGCTTTCCGGGATGCTGGTGCTGCCGAGGCTGGAATCTTCAGAACCTGGTCCGAGACTGTGGGGAAGAAGGCAAGGTCCTTGCCGTCGATACTGTTGGTTCTGGAGAGGGGCCCCCGTTTGGGGAAGGACACGTCACTGATGCTCTTGATGACATCACTGTCTACGCTGACAGCAGGTGTCTCTTCCTGCCGCGTCACAGCCGCCAGCACGGAGGGCGCCACCAGGCCCCACGGTTCAGACTGGAGCCTCTTCAGCTGGGGCAGACGGGCCCTTTTGAGGTTACTGCCTTTCCTAGTGGGGGACCCGGGCTCATTGAGAGCCTTGCAGGGGGTGCAACCACCTGGGTGTCCCGTTTGGAGGCTGAAAAAGTCATCTTCCTTCTCCCCAGGTGGAGTTTTCAGTTCCACGTCAGAGGGAGACACACACGAGG
>PVIY010008237.1:38171-78025 GCA_004026745.1 Myrmecophaga tridactyla
GCATTTATTGCATAAACCAGCGCAGAAGCCCCAGTGCAGTCCTGAAGGCTAGGGTCTGCCCCATTCTCCAGTAACAGGGAGACCACTTCTCCCCCAGCTCTTCTAATGCAGGCATGGATGAGGGCGGTTTTGCCAGACTTGTCCTGAATGTTGGGGTCTGCTCTGTTGTCCAGCAGGTACTTCACCATCTTGGACTTGCTGATGCTTTGCTGGTCCACATGTTTGGTGATGCATGCCACCATGAGAGCCGTCTCACCTTTGTCGTTGCTTTCATTGATATAGGCCCCTCCTTCTAGGAGGAGTCTGGTCAGCCTGAGCCTTCCGAGCCACACAGCCTTCAAAAGTGAGTTTCCATCAGTTCTCAATTCGGTGTCGTCGCCCATCATCCTGGCTAAAGCTTAGCGTCTCTGAGCTACAGTGGCATCAGACCTAGCAAGGGAAGAACAGAGAAAAAGTGTCATGTATTCTAAAGCTTATCTATGCAACGTGCTTGTTGCAAAGTCTACATTTGCAGCCTCATCCCAAGTTAGGTCACATCCCAGCCTGATCCCAAGTTAGGTCACCTTGGGTGAGTCACGTACCTTCTTTGAGTTAGTTTCTTCATCTGCAAAGTGGGGTGTCCCAATAGGAACCTACCTCAGAGTCATTGTGAAGATTAAATGAAATAGTGTGTATAAAACATTAACATATAATGCATGTAAAGCAGTATAACAATACTGTACCGTAGCATATGGTAAGCAATAAAAATTCCACCAGCTGTTATGGTGTTGACTGCAGAATACTTATCGCAAAGGTAATTCAGAAAGCTTCTGCTTTACGTATGTCTGCACCACTAACCTTAGAGTCCATGAAGAAAATTTTCTGCCCCTCTTGCTCACTACTCTATCCCCAGTATTTAGTAATGATTGCCACATTGTCGGTTACCTAATCAATAACTTTAATTCATTATTGTTACTGGATTTTAGAAAAGACTGGTAAAAAAAAGAAGATATTAATCCTTATTTTGGGAAATGAAATTATAAATAGTTTTCATTTTTTTCTTTTTGCTGTATATCCTAAAGTAAACATGCACTCGTTTTATAATAGGAGAAAAATCAGTAAAAATTTATTGCCCAACAAAATCAATCTAGTTGCCCCTTTCCAGGTTGTAGCTCCCACTTAACCAGCAGATGTCAGAATTCTCATCCTCCTCATTCAGATTTTTAGAATAGCTGTAATAATGCAACACCTCATCCTTCCCTCTGGTTGAACAGACTTGAGAAAGAGAAAAGAGAAGGGGGCTGCATTTTTGCTCACAAACATGAAAGAGGAAATATTAGAAAGAAAGCTCAAACCAAAGTTTGCTCAACTGAAGTTTGTCAAATATGAGTTTTCTCCCCCAGGCTGGTTACCTAGTCTCTGGACTCAATTTTTCAAGGCAAACTGTAGTGTGTTGCTGGAGAAAGCTTTCCCAAATAAGGAGAGATGGATGGCCCAGCATTGCTGCAGCCGGCTCACTGGTATCTCACCGGCCTGGGGTCTCTGCCAGCACAGCCCCTCTACGGGGGTCCTTGGTGCCTCCAGGTTGCTATTGAGCAGATGGCACGTGCGGTCTATTTACCGCAATTCCCAAGCATTCCTCCTCATCCGTTTCATACCATTCTTTATCTCACTCCGTTAGCCTGAGCAGTTAGTTATCTTATCTCAATTTATATTCCTCTATTAAATTGGAAGTCAAAATCCTTTTTGGTTGAAGTTATGGGACACTATATATTTTTCTTAAATTTTTTATCTCACAGTACCTGAATAGATACTTGCTAAAAAGCCAAATCACACTTAAGTATTTAAAAAGGAAAAGATGTCCATTTATCCACCCACCCTCTCCTAAAATCCGCTCACCACTTCAGAGGGCAGCTATGGGGAACAGTCACGTGTATAGCTTTCCAGATCATAGTCAGCTTCTCCCAATGCATTGTTTTGATAACACCTCTGAGTCTGATTTTGTTGTAAATGTTTCTACTAAATTTTCTGCAAAAAAAAAAAAAGACCCCCTGAGGACACAGTGGTTATTAAAAGCATTGCCTATAGGTCTCTATTTCTTTCTCTCGATCACTAGACTTCTTTCTCCTTGCATGTCCTACTGCTCTTCTCCCTTTATGTCTATCCGTCTGTCCATCTGTCTGTCTGTCTGTGCCTCTTCCTTTGTCTGTATGTGTTGGCTTTTTCATTCTCAGTCATATTAACTCCTCTGTAGTCCTACAAATGATTGTTTTATGAACTTCCTATGCATTGATAAGCTTGTCAGTCTCTAAGTACTTTGAAGAAAAATTCCCAAGGCTTAAGAAAGGAGAAGGAACAGCCAATGAAAACGTTCCTTCCCATTCTGTCAAAGGGGACGCCATCTCCCCATCTGCCTCTCCCGCACCCCTCCTGCTGCTCAGCCCCCTTCACACTCCACCTACCTCGATGTCTCGTTTCCCAAATGCTCCACTTATTTCCTCCTCTTGGCTCTGCTCATGTTTCTAACTATAAGGCCTCCCTGCTTTTTAATTATTCATCATCCTTCAAGCCTCAGTTCGGATGTTACTTCCTTTGTAATCAAGAGGAAAATCACTCATGATCGAAGAGGGAGCGTTGAGTAAAATTAAAACTGACTCATATCCAGAATATATACAGATCTCCTACAAATCACTTCCTCCAAAAGAGGAGACACAAATAGCCAATAAGCACATAAATAGGTTCTCAGCCTCGTTAGTACACAAGGAAAATCAGATTAAACCACAATGAGATGCCACCACACCCTCGCCAGAATGGCTAAAATTTAAAAGACCCACACACCAAGGATGGATGAGGACAGGAAGGCAACAGGAACTCTCAGAGCCTGCTGGTGAGAGGATAAACTGGTACTGAGCTGAAAACTCCACTGTGACCAGCAATTCTATGCCCAGGTTTATGTCTGTGACAGATTGCAAAACATGACCACAAAGTCCTTGCCTCCCAGACCGTATACCCCTTGCAACGCGAGTCTGCCTTGTGACCAGTTTGAATGCAGCAAAAGTAACTGCAAGTTTTGAGGCAAGACCTCACTAGAAGTTGCAGCTTCCAAGGCTGCCCTCTTAGAACCCAGCTAGATGTAAAGAAAGCAGGGATATCTTATCAGAAAGGCCACGTGGAGCCCCAGCTCACTGCCAGAGTAGGAATGAGGCCATCTCAAACCAGCCAGCCCCATTCAACTTCCAGATGAGTGCAACTGTGTGAGTGAACCCAGGAGAGACCAGCAGAAGAAACACCCAGGGCGTGACGCAAATGGCAGAACAGAAAATGGGCAAATAAATGGTTATCATCTTACACCACTATGTTTGGGATGGTTTGTTCACAGCAAGAGCTCACTGAGAAATATGTGTGGTAAATATCATGTGCAAGAAAGTTCCCTGCGGCACTGCTCATAAAAGACAAAAATTGGAAACAGCCCATCAGGAGGAAAATAGGGAAACTGTAGTATCTTCATTCACTGGAATATTATACAGCCACCTTTGTATGTGCTTTTTCTCTCTCTCCCTCTCTTAAACACACACCCACACACCGAAAGCAGCAATGGCAGCTGCCTCTCCTGTGTCTTTTAATACTTTGCAAATTTATTTACCAGAGTAGTGATTTTGATAATGACCAGTGTCAGCCTCATCCCAAAACTTTGAACTCCTCAAGGTAGTAATACTGTGTTTTCTCCTTTGTCTGTCATCTGACAGGTGGCAGGTAGGATAAAGAGAAAATGCTGAAAAGGTGGAAGGAGAGAAGGAAAGGGAAAGAAAAGGAGGAAAGGAAAGCAGAAAGGAGGGATGGGTGAATATTTGGGCCATCTCTCTACATTGTTTGTGTTGCAAATAACGGACCTCTAGTCTACCTCAGAGTCAAAGGAGGGAAGGAGGAATATGGGAAGAGAGAAAAAAAAGAAAAGGAGGGAGAGAAGGAAATGGTATCCCCAGGAGACTGATTCTCTCCTTTCACTTGGAATCAGCAACCACCTCCTCCCCTAAGCTCAGGTCTTAGCCCTAATTAACTCTCTCCCAGCACCTAAGGAAGGAGCGGCAAGGTGACCCAGTTTTTTTGTTTAGGTCTGGAGTATCTATCCCAGCCAGCTATGGATAAATCATTTCATGTGCTCAGGGAGCTATTCTGCAGGTTGTCTGTAACCATATTTTTCACTGTGAGCTTCCGAACTGAAATTCCTTAAATGATGAAAATGTAAGACCTTTATTTGGGGACAGAATCATGTTCTTACCTCATTCATATAGCCCAGATAAAATATTCTGGGCTAACATTAACCATTAGCATGCTGCATATATCTTCTGCTCTTCATTTCAAGAATATTGGGTTTAAAAGGCTGCAGTTTATATGGCAGGTTGACAGTAGCTTTGCATATTATACCAGATAATGTAGGCATCATCCCAGGTTTGCACAACCATTTCTATTTACTCCCTCTTGGGGTGTTAGCCACTAGCCTTGTTTTCTTCCCTGAGTGGCCTTAGCAAATGCCACACCTTTCCCGGTTGCTTTTATTCAGGTCACTGCTGCTGCAGCCACAAATACAGATGGCAGAGCCCCATGCCTCATACCAACAGACCAGGAGAAACTGATGCTGGCTTGACTTCTCCAGCAACTTCCTGGAAGAGGCCAGCTACTCAGCCCAGAATTGTGGTGATGTCAATCCCTCTTAGAGCAGCTGTTGGCTTATGGGCGATGGGGGGTGGGGAGGAGATGGCAGGTGAGTTCTTCTCCCTTCCTTTCCCCAGTGGTCTGTTCCAAGATGCCATGGTTTATACAACTCCCACAGACTGAGCAATCAGTGCCCTTGCCAGGAAGCTGTGGCCAGCTCAGCAATCCACTTTCTTGAGTCACTCTTCCTTCTTCCTTGCCTCACTTTTCTCTTCTTCTCATTCCTTCTTTCCAGGAATTGAGAAATGCCAGTTAGCCTGGGCAGTTTGCAGGAACTGAAGTGTTGGGGGACTCTGGCATTAAAGCTGTGGGGCAGCCACGTGCCCAGAGGGAGCGGAAAAGCTAATGTGTAGAAGAAGAAGAGTGAAGTAAACACTGAGAAACTGAGATAGATGTGGAGAAAGAGAGAGAGCCGCCTCTCTCTTCAGACTTCCAGCTGTCCTTGGGGTCATGCATACCCTAAAAATCCTCCCAATAAATTAACGTGCTTTTGCTTATGATAGCTTGAATTATTCTGTTATTTATAATCCAGTTAACCTTGACTAAAACAGTGGCATTACTTGCTTATTCATTCACTCAGCCATTACCAAAACATAAAACAAGTGCCTACTCCATGTGAGGTGTTGAGGATAAAGAGAAACATGAAATTCAGGAGCAGTTCCCAAGTCATTTACAATTTAGAGAGAAGAGGTATAATTTAGTAATAGCAGCAAACATAAACCTTTATTGGATGCTTACCATGTGCCAAGGAATGTGCTGATCATTTTACATACATTATCTCATTTAAAATTCATAACAATACTACGAAATGAGTACTATTATTATGTCCATTTTATCAAAGATGAAATGGAATCTCAGAGCGGCGAATTCACTTACCCAACATCACTGATCCTGTATGTTACAGGGCTGGAATTAAAATCCAGGCAGTATAATTCCAAAGTCTACCTTCTTAGCATCTACATGAAATAATTATAGTTGTATCAACGATGGATATCCAGCTCAACTTCCTTTGTTTGGCACAGTAGCAGATCTCCCAGACAATCCAGGCTATGCCTTCAGTTCCTAGGACTACCCACATTTGATCTGGTAGAAAAATTATGTCAAAGAGAAGGGGCTCCAGAGTGCTGTAAAAATCTGCAACATTCCTCAAACCCCCAAGAAAGCAATTGGATAGCCATTTCATTGTACTTAGTTACCCAGAGAGGCTTCTAGGACTTTATAATATACATATTTTGTATTCATCTTATTTCTGGCCAGATCTTTAGTCCTGATTCTCCTCTATCTTCTCAACTACTTCTAATAAATGCAAACCTGAGGTTTTGTGGATCTTTATAAATTTTTTAATTCTTTGAGGCACAAAATAGATTATAATCGGTAACTATTAAGTCGATCCATATAAAACTGCTGTTTCTGTGAATCAAAAATCAACAATGCTCAATTTCATAGAGTTCGGCCAACTATTTACAGTACTTGCCAAAACATGCTTGAGTTCCATAATTGTTTCACATGTAAATTCATAAAGATTTGTTGGTCTTTGTGGAAGGGTTTGCAATATATAGAGGCAGGAGACTTGGATTCTAATTCTGGCTCTGTTACTAAGCAGCTGAATAACTTTTAGCAGGTTATTTTTCTTCTTGGAGCATCATTTTGCCAAATGAGTTGAATAACCCGTGCCCTGCCAGCCACACAGGATTGTGACGGGGAACAAATGAGAGGTAACGGGTGAACATTCTCCACTAAGTCTTGTAAAACTCTGTGGGATTATTATATTGGATTCAGCTCACCCAGAATTTCCACAACTGAACCCTGCCGCTTGCCCAGCCCCCTTGCAGTGTGCCCCTAGAGCCCGATGGCCAATCCTCTTTCTTTTCCAATCACCTGCTCCCTCCTTTCTAGTCCCCACACCCCACCACAATTCAGTTTGCTGAGTTTTTCCACTGTCCCTTCTCATAACACACTCTGCAAGGGAAGCATCACTATCCTCATTTGGGGGGTAAGAAATCTAACATTGACAGCCATTAAGTACTTTGGCCCAAGGACACAAGGATGTAAGTGGTGCAGCTTTGATTCAATCTCTGTTCCTCTGATCCCAAGTTCAGAGGTATTTCACGCAGAGAATTCCCCCTCGGGCAAATCTTCCCACTAATGCACCCTGACATGGAGTGTAAGGACGCACCTATGCCATTCGCTGCTTGTATACGCGTCAAGTCACTTGGCCTCTCTTTGCTTCAGTTTTCTCATCTGTAAAATGGGAGCAATAAAAAGTACGAAAGTGTGTGGTGTCCGGTAACAGTAAAATAACCCAAAATGAGCGCTTAGCACAGGGCCTCGGCCCCGCGGTAAGTGCTCAATCAGCGTCAGGTTTTGTAGGAGTCTGGGCAGCCTTTCCAAAACCCAGGTCCAGCCGTGGTGCGCGCCGAGGCTTGGCAGCAGCTTTACACCCGCCTCTTCCTTCCGCAGCCACGGGAAGCAGTTTACCGAGGATCCGAAACTGAGCTCCACGTTAGCTTTTGCGATTCGCGAGGCCTTTCTGGCCGAGCTAGCGGTGTCAGGTCGCCTCCCTCCGCAGCAAGCAGCGGCCTCGGGCTGAGCCACCCGAGCGCCCGGCGTGCAGGGCGCGCGGCTCGGAGCTCCGGGCAGGTCCGAGGTGCTGAAACGCCGCGGGCGCCACCAGGGGCCGGCGCCGCTGGTGGCCGGAGACCGCCGGCATCTTCCAAGAGGCAGACTGTGGGGTCGGGTGAGACCCGGGTGGTAAGTACTTCTCCCACGGTTTCTCGGAAACCTCGGTCAGACTCTTGACAATTTCTTGCACGTTTTCAGGATCATAACCTGAAACCCTCCTTTCCTTACAGGTTTCTGCAAAAATTTAGACTTCCTCCAACCCCTCCCCCTCAGTCCCTTCAGCAACTCACCCGGCCCGACTCCCCAACCATTTCCTAAAAAATGCACGCCTCTCTGCATTTCATTCTCACGGGTCAATGCAGAAATGGAAATTTTAAAATTCGCCTTCCATTCCCGCCTCCCACAGTTTCCTGAATATAAAAGCAGACTCCTACCGACTCGGCATCCAGCCTTGTGGCTAAACAGCGTGGATTTATTTCTTGGGAGCTGAGGTCCCACCCAGGTGGCCAGTGGAGACCTGGGCTGCGCTTACCTGATACGGGCGTCCACAGAGCGAGGCCACCCGCGTCCAGGCCACGGGGAGTGCCATTACGCCCGAAAAAGAGTCTGGGGCCTGGGTAGCTGCAGATTAGCGGTCTGCAAAGCGCGCTGCCAGGCAGAGCCGCTGCGCCAGGAGCTGGGGCTACTGGGTCCTATGGAGTGACTTGCCCACAACTTCTTCAAGGTTCATAAATAAAACCTCTGCGTCAGTGCCTTTGAATCACACCCTCGTCCTCCAAATTGCGGTACGAAGAGGGGGAGTTCGTAAAAATGAGAGACTAAAAAGAAGCAAGAAAGGAAGCTGAGATGTGTCCCCAGTTCCGAGATGCGGGTTTGCAGGCTCCTGCGCAGCCCTGGCCCGCCTGCGCCCTCTTCGGCTCTACTGGCTGCCGGCAGGCGCCTGAAAGCGGCTCTCCAGCCGCGACCGGAGAGGGCTGTGTGGGTGTGGGTGCTGGGGTGGCAGGCGGCAGCGGGGGCGGCGGGGGCGGGGAAGCGCCTACCGCAGGTGCATCCCCGGTTCCTTGGGGATCAGACTCGCTCAACTCAGCATCTGCGTCCTGGAGCGTGCGCGCACTTGGGGCGCTGCGCACTTGGGGTCTGGACAAGAGAAGGACCCCCCAAAGTCTGACAGCGCGGGTCCGAGACTGTGGGGCAGGGACCCGAACGCGGGTCTTCTTTGTCCTTTCTGTGCTGGGCTGCCTTCTTCAGGTTTCTTTCATGAAACGCTTTTTGGATATTAGGATTTCTGTCCACCACGTGGGAAGGAGGAGGAGGGAAGGGGGGCAAGTGTGTGCGTAAGATTTGGGGGTAATCTGATTTTTAACTGCTGGTTTTTGCAGACGTACGGTTCGATTTCATTCCAGCGCCATCCGTTTTGGTCCACCTCCTACGTATTCCCAGGACTTCCCACGGGGCCGTCCGCCAGCAATTTTTCTTTCCGTGTTACGAAAGTGATCCGTGCTTGTTGTATATGATTCAAGAAATTGTTACACAAGAAATAACCCTAACCTAACGCGCCCCCCTTGGCTCCCGCCGGAGTGGTCCTTCCATTACCTCTCTGTTCCCCGCAGTTAACCAGCATTTACAAGTCACAAACTTAAAGATATATATTATCTAGCTATACTTGCACACATGGGTTCCATTTTTCGGCCAAAAAAAAAAAAAGCCCTACTTTTTCGAGTCAATTTTAATAATTTTTATTTTCCTAGAAAATTGCCCACCTTGTTTACATTTTCAAATTCTTTGGCATAAAGTTACCAATTTATCTTTTAAGTTTTCATCTCCTCTAAACTGCTCTTGCATCCCCTTTTCATTTAAAATGTTGTTTATATGTGTTTCCTCCCTCCCCCCACTTTTTAAAGCCAGGCTTCCATGGAGACTTATCTGTTTATTTGTCTTTTAAAAGCAAAAATATTGTCCTGAAACCTGCCATTATCACTTAGTAGCTTGTTATGAGAATGTCATTACTAAGTGCCTATTATGTGAAAGGACTAGGTGTGTTTTTTTTTCCATAGCTGGTTGGACCTGTTGAGTTAACTTGGCCATTCTGACATCCATTTATGTGGCTTAGGATTTTTCACTGTTGCCCCAATTAACATCAATGTACATCTTTGCAATCCTGCACAAGGATTCTGTAGGAAAGCTTTCTCAAAGTGAAATTTTTGGGTCAAAGATATGCATTTTCAATGTCGATTGCCACCCCCCCAAAGCCTCTACATCTGGGTACACAGAGTCACACCTCTTCCCCTCCCCCTCCATCTAAATCAGCACTGAAGAGTCCCAACCTCATAAAGTGTTGCCAATTACATGGGTGGAAAACATATATGATTTTTTACTTTCTAATTCCTAGTTCTAGTGTTTATTGATCATTTTGTTTTATTCTTCGAATTGTTTGTCCAATTTTTTTGTCCTCGCCTATTTGTTTGTTTAAATTTTTCTTCTTTTTCTCATTGATTTGTAGGCATTTGCTGTATATGAGATTAATTTTCTGTTATTTATCTTTCAAATATGTTTGTATCAGTTCGGAATAGTTTCATCTGTTCTGCATTGCGACCTCTGGAGGAGAGTAAAAAAGAAGGTGGCTTCAACAGGACAGACGTTATTTCTCTCTCACATTGAAAAAAAAGTCACTACCTAGATAGACTAGACTGGCATGGCAACTGCTTAAATTTTTTGAGCTTTCAGCTTCCTTGTAGCTTGTGTTTCACCATCTGTAAGGTCTAGACCTCACCCTCAGGGTCCAAAGGAGAGCCTAAAGCTCCAGCCATCCCATCCAAATCCCAGGCTAGAGAATGGATAATGGAATGAAAAAGAGGCAAAGTACAGAGGGGACTGTCATTTTAAGGCAGTTTCCCAGAAACCAGGCAGCACAACACTGGTCAGAGCTAGTGAAATGACCCACGCTGGGATAGGAGAGACTAGGGAAAAAATCCTAATTCCCTACAGCCTTTTTTTGCCCAGCTAAATAACAGAAGTTTTATTACTAAGCAAGAAGAGAAGAAATATTGAAGTGGGAAACCAGCAGTTTACCATGCATTTCATTCCAGTCCTTAACGTCATTTGTGTTATTTTTTTCCTATAAAGTAGTTTCAAGGTTTTGGGTAACCTAATGTCTGATAGGTTTTATCTGCCACTGCTTCTGGATCTCTGGTTTTGCTTAGCTCCCTCAGAATCACAGTTCTGTAGATGTTCTCCTAGTTATTTATAGCTCTGTTTTTCATGGTTAGATTATCAATTCATTTGGAAATTTTTGTGCATAAGGTGAAGTAAAGATCTGAGGAAGGTAAGGAGCCAATTGTCCCAACACAACTCTGAATAGTTCATGCTTCCCTCACTGATGTGAAATGCCACCTCTAACGCCACTACCTTTTCTTTCCCACACTTTATTCAAGCAATATCTGTCCTTTTTTTTTTTACAAATACATTGCTGGATTGGAGTATTTTATTTTAGGTTTTGCAGCTATGTTAATAAATAAAATTATTTTATTTTATCTTATGTTATAGAATGACACTCTGGGACACTTCGGGATATTTAACCTATCAAGAGAGCTATCTACTCATTGATGCTTTAATTGAACACATCCATAATACTATCTCAGTCTGGTGACTTATAAAAGGATAGACCCTTGATTTACTGTTGACTATTGGAATATTAATTTTCTGATTCGTGAATCAATTAATGGTCATTTATATTTGCCTATGGAAAAAGTTCATCTTATGTACATT
Source organism: Myrmecophaga tridactyla (assembly GCA_004026745.1). NCBI lineage: Eukaryota > Metazoa > Chordata > Mammalia > Pilosa > Myrmecophagidae > Myrmecophaga > Myrmecophaga tridactyla. The sequence continues at coordinate 49,251 of PVIY010008237.1, forward strand.
TTCAAATTGCTTGACTTAAAGTTACAAATTGTGCTCCCTTATCATTTTTCATATCCTCTAAATCTTTTTTTAACACCCCTAATTTGTTTGTGTTTTGCCCCATTCTCCCACCTTTATTTTTTTAAAACCAGTCTTACCAAGGATTTATTGATTTAATGGGCTTGTTCAAAGAACCAGTGCCTGGTTTTCTCTCCCAACCCTCATTTCCTTAGTGGTGGGGAGAGACAGATTGGCTCTTATATTTTGTCAATGTCTGCGTTTATCATATTTCCTTCCACAAAGAAAATCATTTGTAATTTTAGCTTTGTTCTCCTTTTCACCCTGAGTTATTTAAAAGAGGTTTTTTGTTTTTAGATTTCAAAAATAACTTTGCTGTTATTTTTGTTTTTTGTATATAGTGTTACTGTGCTGTGGCCAAATTATATGTTCTACATAATTTCCGTTTTTGTGGCCCACTTACATGACCAATTAAAAATACTCACTGAGCAATTATCCTCATACTCAATGTTCATTCTGTGGTTTTGGACACAAACAAAGTTAATGTACATTACTGCCCTCTGTACCTTTATTTTGTCCTGTCAGGCAGTAGATTATATTGGTTAAGAGCATAGGTTTTGGAATCAGACCATCTGCATTTAAATCTCAGCTCTGCTACTGACCAGCCTTGGGACCTCTGGTGAGTCAATAAATCTCTTCAATTTCCCCTTCTATAAAATTGGGTTAACCCCAGAGAACCTCTTTTGTTGCTCAGATGTGGCCCATCTCTCTCTCAGCCAACACGGCAAGCAAACTCACCAACCCCTCCCCCCCTGCCACGTGGGACATGACTCCCAGGGGTGTGGACCTTCCTGGCAATGTGAGACAGAAATTCTAGAATGAGCTGAGACTCAGCATCAAAGGATTGAGAAAACCTACTCGACCGAAAGAGGAAGGAAAGAAAATAAAGTGGCAGTGGCTGAGAGATTCCAAACAGAGTCGAGAGGTTATCCTGGAGGTTATTCTTACACATTATATAGGTATCACCTTGTTAGTTTAAGGTATATTAGAGAGGCTGGAGGGAAGTGCCTGAAAATGTAGAGCTGTGCTCCAGTAGCCATGTTTCTTTAAGATGACTGTATAATGATACAGCTTTTGCAATGTGACTGTGTGATTGTGAAAACCTTGTTCTGATGCTCCTTTTATCTGTGGTATGAACAGATGAGTAAAAAATATGGATTAAAAATAGATAAATAATAGGGGAACAAGTGTTAAAATTAATCGGGTAGAGGGAAATACTAGTGGTCAATTAGAAGGAGGGGTAAGGGGTATGGTATGTATGAGTTTTTTCTTTTTTCTTTTTATTTCTTTTTCTGGAGTGATGCAAATGTCCTAAGAAATGATCATGGTGATGAATATACAACTATGTTATTGTAATATTGATAGCATACCACGTATGAAATGTTCATATGTTAAGAATGCTCATGTTTGTATGTTGTTTGATTTTATCAATAAAAATTTTTAAAAATTGGGTTAAAATAGAATCTACTTCACAAAACTGTGATGGGACGCAGCTGCATTAATATATGCAAAATGCATAGGGCAGTGCCTGGTAGGGAGGAAGCGTCATAAATGTTAACTAGGTTTGTCTGTCTGCTCTACTAATATTCAAATTAAGCTGCTAAAATCTCCCAAGATGTTTGAGTTCACTTATTCAACAAAATTTATTGGATCTGGGCTGTGCAGCCTCCTCTGCCTTCTCAGCGTATTTGGAGGTGCAGCCACAAACCAGGTAGGCAAGATCTCTGCCTTCAAGGCAGGACCTTCCAACAGTAACGATTTGTCAGCATCTCTTTGTGTGTTGTTTGTGAGTATGTGCGTGTGTGAATTGAAGTTCGGCTGCTCCATGCCACCCATCTCATATGGGAGAATAGGAGGCAAGAGACCTTTTGCGACCTGCTCCAAGACTGCCTTTGTTCTCTCGGCCACTGCCCCAGAGATGCACCTTATATGCTAGATACACTGGATTAATAACACTGACAACAATAATAATGACGATTTTAATAATAATAATAATAATAACTACTCATAATGGCGATAACACATTGAATGCTTCCCACTGCCAATGCACTTCAGCCATAGACCAGCAGCAATAACTGCGGTTGAACAATTGGCTTTATTACTTGTTGCAGCGAAGAAGAAGGCACACCATGGAGAACTGAGGGGCATCTCGGTAAGAGGATATTAGAAAAGAATTATTACAGAATCTGGGCTTTGTTTGGGAGATTAGGGGGAGGTCCAAGGAAATTAGAGGCCCCTCTGGATTGGATGTTGTCAGAAGGTGGAAACAATTCTATGATCGGCTATCTCAATAAATCTTATCTATAGGGGGGTCAGGCTGGCACAAAGCTAATGCTATAATTCATCGAGGAGCAACTGTCATGCCCACTACCCAGAAGGGGAGGGTGTTGGGCATTTTTGGGCTTAGTCAATGTTCATGCATGTTCAGGCCTGACTGTGGTGTGTTCCTCTTTCTGTCTTGGTCCATGCGTGGGCACAGAGTAGTCTTGGCTCATGAAGATCTGGAAGATACCAGACCAGCTCTTAGCCACCCTCGGACCTGGCTGCTGGCCTTGGCTGGCTCCTGGAGGTCAGGAATGTGCTTTCCATCTCCCTGCTGCTGCTTCAGGCCTGGCACTGTTTGAAGCCCTTTGCCCATCTAAGAGAAGTCTGGCCTCAGGCCTGTGCTCTCACCCACTGCATTCACCACCAGACCCACCAGCACTTCATGCTGGCTTTGCTTTCCCTGCTTCTGCTCCCTGAAATTCTCTGTCCCCTTATCTCCCTGCCAGACTCACCTCCTCTCGGAAGCCTTCCCCATCCTATTCTGAAGATGTGCAGTTGCTTGTAGCCTCTGGGCCTTGGGGCACATTGTCCACCCCTAGAGGACCACACTTAGCAGCTCAGTGAAACTCCTTCCCCACAGCCCTCTCCTGCCTTCACATGACCAGCAACGAGAACGGAGCTCGACGCAGAGCAGGCACTTGACATTAAATCAATTCAGCTGGACTTCCAGTCTCCGGACATTCCCATCGACATCATATGACTGCCCCAAGTGACCTGGAGAACCCCTAACTCCTCTCATTTTCAAACATGAGAAATGTGCCCCTGACCACAAGCTCCCCTCCCGGAACCCACACCTAGCACACGCGGTTGAGTCAGAAGAGTCACACCCACCCGAATTTCTGACACCAGGCGGACAACTGAAAAGAAATCCTTGGTGCCAGGCTCCCTAAGTCCTTACGCTGCAGTCTGTCCTAAGCCACTGACAGTAAAGAATTTGTTTCCCACTCCTCAGCAGCTTCCCTGAGCAGAGTATTTTTCAGTCATTGTCCTTAGACAGATAGACCCAGAGGCGAGCAAAAGCCGGAGCATCAGAAAGGGGCCTTGGGAGTCATTTGATCCATTCTTTCCTTTCCAGCCAGAATGAGATGCTTTCCCAAGACCACACAGCAAATCAGTATCCGGGCTGCCAGGTCTCCTGAGACCAAGGCTGTATTCCAGACGCCTATAGATTTTAAAACAACTTTTGTTTCTATTGCAAAAAATATTGCAGGTTTATTCTAGAAAATACAGGCAAGAGATGGACTTACTTCTCCTATCTTTTTTTTTTTTTTGGCATGGGCAGGCTCTGGGAATCGAACCCAGGTCTCCAGCATGGCAGGTGAGAATACGCCTGTCCTTTTAAATCCACGTTTTAATTTTAAAAATGATTTTCTTTCAAATGTCCTTATTGTATATTTTTAATCACTTAGAATGTTTTTATGTTTTTTTTTTGCTGCAAGTAACATAAAACCCATCTTAAACAAGGAGGGTTTTTTCCTTTTTGCATAACAAGACATCTGAAGATAGGTAGTAGCTGCTGATGGAGGTTCAGAATTTTCAAGGCCAGCAGTGATGCTCTTGGCCTATCCCTCGAGTCAGAAGATTTCCTACAGCTCCTGCCTGAACATCCTCATGCCAGACAGAAGAGGGAAGGGATGGAGACAGTCACAGCTGTCCCTTTTATCCCAAGAGCAAAACTCCCAGAAGTATGTCCCTCAGTAGACGTCTCCTTCAATCTTTTGCTTAGAAATGGGTCATATACAGGAGGTGTTAGGGCAATGAAAAACAACATTATTAACAGTATTTTTTTGTTAATACTGGCTAAAACCAACAAATGGCTCCTCTCCTGAGTCTGGTCTAAGGTCACTGTGACCCCAAACAAAATCAAGTTCTGTTTTCAAGACAATAAGTAGGGTAAGGATAATGTGGCTGTTGCAGTACTTGTTACCAAAAATTTAGAAAATCTGGATAAGAAAAAGAGACTATGTATATAATTTATATTATTTAATTATACAAATAAAATTTAGAAATGTATTCATCATCTTGTATCTCCTCTTTACTCCTTAAAAAGAAACCAGCTAAAAGGCTATCGACTCAGAATTTTTTTATTCTGCCATATAGTTCTATATCTTTACATGCTATTTTACTTAATTAATTTAACTAGTTCCCTTAAATTCCATCCCTTTAAGATGTTAAGGTTTCATATAGTTTTTCTATTTTTGAATAATACTATGAATTCCTTTAGTTTGTTTTTCAATTCCAGAATTATTTCATGTTCTAGTTTGCCAAAGCTGCCAGAAAGTAACACACCAGAGATGGATTGGCTTTTAATAAAAGGGGATTTATTTAGTTAAAAACGTACAGTTCTTCAGAGGAAAGGCAGCTAACTTTCATCTGAGGTTCTCTCTTACACGGGAAGGCACAGGATGGTCTCTGCTGGCCTTCTCTCCCGGCCTGTGGGTTCCAACAACTTTCCCCGGGGTGATTCCTTTCTGCATCTCCAAAGGGCTGAGCCGCCAGTGCTGAGATGAGGAATGCTGAGCTGCTTGGGCTGTGCTACGTTGAGTCTCTCATTTAAGCACCAGCCAATTAAGTCAAACATCCTTCATTGTAACAGACACGCCTCCTAGCCGACTGCAGATGTAATCAGCAACAGATGAGGTTCACGTACCATTGGCTCATGTCCACAGCAACAGAACTAGGTGCCTTCACCTGGCCAAGTTGAGACCTGAACCTAACGACCACATTTCGTTAGAGCAAAATGTTTGAGGGTTTAGGGTTTGCAAAAATTGTAGTATTTTTCGTACAGTTTGCAAAGTTATCCTCCAGAAGGATTATAGCAATTTTCATTACTCCTTGCTAATGTGAGAGATTTCAGTTTTAAATGCATCCTCCACCAAACTGAGTCTCATCATTAAAGAAATTTTCTGTTGGTAAAAAAAGAACAAAAAACAAAAACCGTATCAGGTTATTGTTTTAATTTATATTTGTTTATAGCAGTCAGGTTGAACTGCTTTTAAATTTATTAGTTATTTTTCGTAAATTGTTCAATTATATCTTCTACTGATTTTTCTTTTCTCTTGGCATTTGTGGTTAATAGATGATTAGAAAAATACACATAAAGCAAATAAAATTATTCATAATTTTCCCATTCAGAGATAACCATTATTGTTCATCTGTTATTCATATAGGTCATGTAGCTGTATTCCCCTATTCCTCCTGCCCTTCCCTATTTATCTATCCATCTATCTATCTCTCTATTCATCTATCACCTCATGATTATTTCCTTAGGATAAACACTCAAAAGTCAAATTGCTGAGTAGCAGATACTGAAAATGTTCTGCCTTTGGATACAAATTTTCAAATCACTCTCTGAAATACAGTAAAAATTTATCAGCTCATGATACACTCTTATGAACACTATGGTAATACAATTTAAAAAAACAATTGCCAATTTGAGAGGCATCTTTTGTTAATTTGCATTTTATGATAATGAGGTATAGCTTTTTCAATGTTAATTTGCATTTTATGATAATGAGGTATAGCTTTTTCAATGTTAATTTGCATTTTATGATAATGAGGTATAGCTTTTTCAATTTCACTGCTACTGTTGTTAGTGTCATAGCCTTTTGAGTTGAATTCATATTTCATTCCTCTTCATTCTTTCTTATATACAGTGAATTCTTTTAAGGATGTGAATTATTCTCCGGGCACAGCTTTGCCAAAGGCCGTTTTTGATGTTCCAGCTTGTGACGGGTTGGGTTCTGGTGCCAGCTTGAACAGGTGGTGGTGTCCAGTTGTCTGGTCATGAAAGCACTGGCCTGGCCATGTTGCTAGGAGGATTTCCTGTGGCTGGTTGGTAAGCCAGAAGGCTGGTGTTTTAAATCATCATTCAGACGATTGCAGCTGTGGCCGATTGTATCCCCCATCAACGAAGGGTATGGCGCCTGCAAAAGCGACAATCCAATCGGTTGGGGTTGAGCTGATCGGTTGAAGACGTTTAAGGTAGAACAGAGACGTTTCACTGCTTCTTCAGCCAGCCTCAAGACCCTTCATTGGAGTTGCCAGCCTGGCAGATTGCCCTATGGATTTGGGACTCTTCCATTCCTATGGTTGCATGAGATATTTTTATAAATCTTATTTTTAAAGATATCGCCTGGTGGTTCTGTTCCTCTGGAGAACCCTTACTATTACACAACTGGAAGCAACTTTTTAAAAAAGTCAAAATGACGCTTGACCATAATAAAAATTTCAGATGAATCAGAGAAGTACGAAGGAAAAGGAAAATCATTTGAAATTCTACAATTCAAAGATAATGGATTGTTAACATTTTGAGGAACATCTTCCCGAAATCTGTTTTATAAATATGTAATTACATATAATTAGCGTCATACCACACATACTATACATTTAAAAAATATAGAATGAAGGCCTTTTCCTGTCAATGAGTATATTATAATACTAGCTCTCAGTGGCTGAATATTCCATTGCATAAATATATTATAATTTATTTAACCAATCTGCAAGAGATGCATATTTTGGTTGTTTCCAATTTTTCATCATTACAAACACTGACTATGTCTTAGTATATTTGTCCAACTATCCTCTTAGAGCAAATATCAATGAAAGACATTATTGAGAACAAAAGGGGAAAATACTTAACATTTTAATAAATATTGTCAAACCACCCTCCAAAAAGTTTATAAAATCTACCCAGCCACCAACAATGCATGAGCCTAGCCATCTTCTTATACCCTCACCAATTCTGTGCATTTGCAATCTTTTTAACCCCTAACAATCTGATAGGCAAAAGTCTCATTTTAATTTTTATTTCTTCAATTATTAATGATGCCGATCAGCTTTTCCTGTGGTTATAGGTTGACGGTATTCTGTGTGTGTGAATTGATGATTCATATCCTTTCCCATTTTTTGACTTTTCATAAATTTTAAGAACTTTCCCCATTTTTATGTTTATAGTCTTAATCTGTCATACATATTACAAATAGTTTTCAATTTTTTATTTATATATTTGTTTTATGTTGTCTTTTGCTATAAATAACCTGTTAATTTTTAAGTTGTCCAAATCTATTTTCCTTTAAAATCTTGCCTTCCACATCATACTTAAAAATTTTCTGACCTGTCTTGGAGCAACTAGAAGAAAAAAACAAAAAATCATGGAACTGTGATCCATACCAAACTTTAAAGTCTGCTCTGTAACTGCTTGTTAAAATGTACTTGGAAATTTATTGCTGTTTTGCATATATGTTGTATTTCACAATTAAAAAAAAGAAAAAAAAATTTCTGACCTGAAGATTATGAAAATATTCCAAACTTCTATTGCCATTCTTATGCTTTGATGTTTTACAATTAGATTTTTGTTCCTTTTTGTATTTATTTTGTGCAATCAATTAAATATGACTTGAGATGGTGTCCTAAATGATAAATGATAAAACCCAATAAAAATTTGGGGGAGAATCCATCTTTTCCTCACTGTTTTTGAATGTCAACTTTATCATAAACTATATTGCCACATAAAGTTGAATTTGTCTGTGAATTTACCATTCTATTTCACCAATCTTTTTCTCTATTTGTTTCATCTGGTTTTGATTACTATTAATTTTTTAGACTGTTTCATATCTAGTAAAATGGGCTTTTCTTTAAACTCCCTCTATACTTCCTGGATTTTACCATGGATTCACTCTTGGAATTGCCTTGTAAGATTGTGGGAAAAAAAAAAAAACTCATATTGTGATTTCAATTAGCGTTATGTTAAATATTTAGTTGGATATAGTCTCAATTCACTTTTACTAAATCCATCTTGCTTAGTAGCATGTTATCTCTTTTCATATTGGAACTTTATATTTCTTGTTAAACTTATGCCTTGATATTTTAAGCTTTCTCTCTATTGGGAATGGTATCTTTTATTCCATTAAATTTCTAACTTGATGAAACTGAGATGCAAGACAGCTGCTGATTTTTATGGTTTACTTTGTAATTTGTCAACTCACTTTATGTTTCCTTAGAGTGTAGGTATACAATCTTGTAATAGGCAAATAATTATATTTTCCTTTCTTTATAATATGTATATATTCATATTTCAGTTTTTATCTCATAGCATGGGCTAGCACTTCAGAACCTACATTAAATTGAAAAGGTGATCGTGGTAACCCATTCTCCATTTCTGACTTTATTGATAAAATTATGAGTTATAGGCTCTGATATTGCCACCACGGACTGGAAGACACTCCTGGAATTTATTTGCGATAATCATGGTCCTCTAAGGATATTCTGTAAGATTCATAGTTATGTATCTGGCTTTACTCATGAAGCCAAATGGTGTAAAAAAAAAAAAAAAAGGTATACGAATCATATAGAGAGTTGGAACCTGGTGCCACAAATCATCTTTCAGTGTTCTAAAAAATTATTTTTAAATCAAATATTGTGTTCCTTTCTAATCATTCTCATACTACTCAACAACCTTCCAATCGTTGAAAATACATTTGAGCTTTATATTTCCAATGAAAAAATGTATGGTTTAAAGAATTACCAGTACAGGCTGCTATAATTGCTCAATCTTTCTCCTTGGCCATATGCCTCTAGAACTCAATCTACCAACACTTTGACCTCAAGCTTTCTGAGCTTAACCCTCTATAAACATCACTTTATGGATAACTTCTCCCTAAAGTCCCCTGTAGCATTTTGGGGTCCTAGAAATATTTTCTGACAACTTCTAAGTTTATTTTGCCTCCTCAGTTAAGTGCTATAACATGGACACATTTAGCAGGATTGGCTGGATTACCCATTGCAGTTCATTAAGTCACCAAAGGGACTTTACTTTGAAGCAACCATAATGGGTATCATCATGGCACGTGGATTTCTAAGAAATGAGCTTGCCAGGAACCCTCAAAACCTTGGACGCCAGCCTATGTAAAGCAGTAATGATAAGTAAGATGGTACCCAGTGAAGACTTATAATTGTATGTATGCCAAGTATTACCTATGACATATGTTGCAAATATGAATTTGCCAACAGGAAAATGACTTTGTCATGTTTTGGACATGCAGTTTAGAATGGCCAGAACCTGCCATCTTTATTGGAGCAGATCCCTGTTACTTTTAAAATATATATATTTAATAAATATATTCAAAATATTTATTGTGTTTGACAATAGGCTTGCAAAATTCCAGAAAATTTAACAGCTGACTCTTGGGAGCAGGTACTAGCTGGCTCCAGCACGCCACTGTATCTCTGAAATAAAAGAAGTAATAGAAAGCCTGAACTTGAAGGACCTTAGAAATGATGTGGTCCAATTCACACTTTGTATAGATGGAGAAATTATAGCTCAGAGTCTTGATGCAGCTTCCCTGAGATTTCAGTTATTGACCATTGAAGATGCCTCTCAGATTCCCAGCAACCAGCCCAAGATGATTTCTTCTACATCTTGGTATTCAAAGTATGACAACAGCAGCAGCCGCATGACCTGGGAGCTCATTAGAAGTGCCAGAGCTCAGGCCCCATCCCATCTGCATTTTGAAAATATCCCCTAGATAAATTCACATGCATGCACCTGGCAGGCACTGAACTACAGCAGTGATTCTGAAGGCAGGTTGTCCATTAGAATCACCTAGAGTACGAAGTCAAAATACCCACACTTGCGTTCCACCCTCAGCATTGTTTAATTGGATGGCATAGAGCCAAAACATGGTTTTAAAAAAAAAAGCATGCCCAGATGATTTTATTGAAGAATCAGGCTAAGGATCACAGCTGTATTATATCTCCTCCATCAGTCCCCAACCAACAACAGGCAAGTCACTGCGGATGCCCAAAGCTGCTAACGCTGATTCATTCCAGAGAGCAGGGGTAAAAGTGACCTCTGGAGGTGACACAAGAAGAAAAGCCTGGGGTGGCTGGAAACCATCTCAGTTGAGCTGTCTGAAAACTGAATGCAAGGCCTGAGTGCACCCACAATTCCCAAATACCCCATTGCTTCCCAAATAGAAGGGGTTATTAACCCTTGGAACGTCTTTACATCATCCTGTTCATTTAAGAAAGTGAAAGCTATGGGGACAACCAGCAAAAGCAGTGATCTGGCAATTTTCTTTTGATGCCAAATTTACGCTGCCATCTCTGCTCTGGCTCTCTGACACTTCACTCTGAAGAGGTTGCATCGAAGGTGTCGTTGCAATACAAATGCAAAGAGAATTGTGATTATGTCTTCCTTCCCACCCTCTTCTGAAGGCTCCTACGGAAATCATTTTATCTTTTCAGATCTAAAGTTCTTCATAAAGATACTCAGCAAATATCTTAGCAAAAATAAATGTCCCTAAATAGCCACTGCATGGTATAAGTATCACCAGCATTCCTAAGAAATGCCTAAAATAGAGGCTGTGCTAGCAGTTGCCTCCAAGGAGTGTCCTTGTTTAGCTAACCTAGTTAGAAGCTGTGAGCTTGTGCTTTGGGGTCCTGTGAGAGCCTTATGTTTTTAAAATAATTTTGTCTAAAAACTCTTCTCATCTCCCAAAGGAGGTTCAGGATATGTAAATGTCCAGGAACTGGGAGCTTTGAGCTGACCCATTTTTGGGGACTTGTGGAGATGCGTTCTTGTTTGTACACAGGGGACAATGTAGGGACTGGCAAGAGGGCAATTGTCCCTTCCGAGCCCCTCAGCATGTTTCCTATAGATGCATTTTTCTGACTTATGTATCACACATGGAAAGATCCTCACGTCTCTGGGTTTATTTTCTGAAAACTCCTCCATTTTTACAGATTCATGCATAGTTTTTTGGTTTTGTTTTTAAATGCTTGATATGGAATTGATTTGAGAGAAAGCGTGGGGTAGAATCCAATTATTTTTTCCAAATGACTACCCAGATGTGCCGACATTGTTTATGCAATAATAAATACGTGTTTCCCCCGATCAGAAATGCCATTTTTAAGATGGAATAAATTCCCACATGCTTTGGGGTTTAATCCTGGACCTTCTAACAATTTCTGTTGTTCTATCTGACCAGTGAAATACTGGTTCCGTGTCAGTTTTATTACCTAAGTTTATATGCTGTTTTAATACTTGGCAGGGTTAATCACCCCTTCTTAGTTTTTCTTTTCCAGTTCTCTAGCTATTCTTGCTTAAATATATAATTTTAACAGTGTATTTTATTCCATCACATAGATGAGTTATAAATAATGAATCACTCCCATTGTTGATCCTTAAGTTGGTTTACACATTTTTTGCTATAATAAATTACACAGAAGTTGTTCCACATCTTCAATTAATGCATAAGGATGGGTTCAAAGAAATGAAGCTATTGGCTTTAAATGATGTGAAGGCCCTTGGTATAGTAACAATTTGCTTACCACAGAGAAGAGCCAATTTACTTTCAAAAAGCTACTGTAAGATAAAAGTCGATTGTGATGTCAAAAAATGCTACTATAAGAGTGTGCCTATCTCAGTACACTTATGTAAGCACTAATTAGTGTAGGGTTTAACAATGTCCATTTTTTATTTGAAAAGTGGTCAATATTTCATTTTTGTATGTTTATGGTATGCTGATATTGCTCCTGTGAATCATTTAGTTGGGACTTTAGTTCATTTTTACATTAGCATGTCCATCTTTTTCTCTTAAATCTTTAAGAGATGGTAAGATAGTAAAGCTGCAGGGGTGCTTATATAAATATTCTCTTCTGTTTATCGTATAGCTGTTTTCATTTTAAACCAGGGCTTGGCAAATTGTGGTCCATGAGCCAAAACTGGACTTTCCTCTGTTTTTATAAATAAAATTTTATTGGAACACAGCCACGTACATTCAGTTATGTGCTGCCACTTTCACACCACAGGGATAGAGTTGAGTGGTTGCAGCAGAGATTATCTGGCCTACTAAGCCTAAAATATTTACCTTCTGGCCCTTTACAGAAAAAGTTACTGACTTTTAAGTGTTGTTAGAGTTGTTATTCAAATGCACATGTATTATACATCGTAATAATTGTTGCAAATCAAATTTTCTCTTTTCATGTGGTCATGTGTATTTTTCAATTTTATTGCTTATCTTTGTTTTTAGTATTTCATTGACTAATCTATCTATCTATGCTATCAAGAGGTGGTACCACAAACAGCTCAACCATTACTAGCTAATTTGTCTATAAGCTTTCTTATTCCAGAATGGTTAAGTTGATGATTATCTTCTTATTGCAAAATTAGATTGATCATAAATAACCCGGAAATGAACATCTTCACAAATAAAGGTTTGTTTCATGATTTTGAATGACTTCCATTGAAAAACATTTCCTGAAGTAGGAATTTGACAATAAATATGAAAAAGCCATCAAACTATTAATATCTTTCAACCCAATTACACTGTTTCAAGAAACGTTTTCCAATTTGACAAGGCATTAAAAGGCTTTTATTCTAAGGGATAGACATGATGAATCAATGCAAAGTAGCAGTTGTGGATGAAAAGTAAGAGAAAGGATCTTGGATTATTTAGGGCTTTATATACACTAATATAAGGACATATAAGCCCTTAGTTATGTACCTGGAACTTTATAAGAAATTTATATAAATTATAGAATTTAACCTTAACAAAACCCGTTGGAGTAGGGATTGCTTTCCCCACTTTTCCCAAGGATCAGAGGACGTAGGAAACTTGCCCAGGATTACACAGTCAGAAAGTGGCAGACCTGGGATCCAAACTTGGCCCACCTGCCTCAAAAAATCCACTTTCTCTCCGCTACAGTACTTCAAGATGTGTTTCTTCCACTGTTTGTCTCGTGGGCCCTTAGTGAGTATTATTTCCGCCTGAAGTCCGGGTAGGAGCGGAGGGGACAGCAGCTGCAGACAGCAGGTAGAGAACGTGTGTCCCGTGAGTGCCGCAGCCCAGGCCCACCTGCTCCCTCCTCTTCCTTCCCCTCCCTGGGCAAAGTCACTGGGCATCAGTTCGGATCCCATTCTTCTTCCTGTCCCACTCCTCCCAAGACCCTTACGCCCCGTCGGAGACCCTCCTCCCAGCCTGCCTGCCTGGCAGTCCTGGCAGTCCGCAGACATGCAGCCAAGACCTGAGAGAAGTCCCCACTGGGCAAGCCTGGCACCCAGGCCTCCGCGACAGGCTTTTCAGGTCAGACACGGTGAAATCGCCATGGGGAAGGCACTTTGGTGATTCCAGGAGCCCCCTAATGAATGGGGTTGTCAGTGGGGGTGTGGGGGTGTCACGGACATGTTTTAACGATTGTGAGTTACTGTGTGGTATGTGGCTGTGAATACTAGCCTGTGTGTATGGACAAGCACGTGGACGCATCTCTGTAGTGCGTGTCAAGATGTAGTGGAGATGCCTTTTATGAAGACAGTTCTGTGGATTTGTTGTCATGGAGGTGAGGATGATGAAGCTGTACGTGGGGTCATTTATTTCTAATGAAAGGATACACTGAGCCTGGGCGCTGAGGTTCTTGGAGACGTCTGTTCCCTGGGCTAGGGTATCTCAATCTCAGCACTATCGATGTTTTGAGCCAGATAATTCTAATTCTTTGGTTGGTGTTTGTCTGTCCTGTGCATAGCAAGCTACCCAGCAGCATCCGCGGCCCCTGCCCACCAGCTGCCGGTCACACGGGTCCCCAAATGCCAACTCCAGATCCTGCTAAATGTCCCCTGTGCTGGATCTCAAAGAAGAATCCCAAGAGCAAAAGGAACTCTTGATGCAGAGCCCCCTTCAGCCCCCCTCCTCAGCATCCTTGGCAGGTCCACGGATCCATATGTAAGCCTGTTACAAGCCCCCATCCAACAGAAAACAACACACCACCTAGTGGGCACCCTCCCCTCCTGGCCTAACTGTCCTTTAAAACACAGCTCCTGGAACAAATAGCCATTTCCTCTTTCCTCCTGCTGGCTGCCCAGGCAGGAGCCAATTTCAGGCTCTCCTGGCTTCTCCCTTTCACTCTCCCAGATGCTTCCTCCCTGCTTTATTCCCTCAATCAATCTGCTCATCTCTGACTCGCTGTCTTGTGTGGACCCTTAAGGACCCTGGCCTGACCCCTTGGGGGTGAAGAGCCACTACCCTAGACCAGGGGTCCTCACCCCTGCTTGCTTGTTACATCACCTGAGCAGCTTAAAAATCGTCCAGGCACCACCTCCAATCCCCCGAAGCAGGACTCGGGGATTTGAGACCTGAGCAGGGCGACTTCTAAAGGCCCCACAGGGGCCGTCTCAGGTGACTCTAACTTGAAACCTGACTTGAGAAGGTTGCCTCGATCCCGTGGTTCTCACATTTGGGCAGCAGAATCGCCTGGAGGCTTACCGGGGGCGGGTTGTGGGGCCCCACCTCCAGAGCGCCTGATTCGGAAGGTCTGGACGGGATCTGAAAATCTGTGCTTCTAGCAAGTCCCCAGGGAACTTGCCAATGCAGGGACCGCAGTGAGGTCACGAGAAACCTTACCCTGGAGAAGTGACACTCAAAACATGGGGGGATAGAGGAATAACCTGGGCAGCTTACGGAAAATGTAAATTCCTGGGCCCCATTCCCTAAATATTCTGATTCGGTATCTTTAGGGCTGGCCCAGGAATTGAGGGTTTAACAGGCAGCAGCCCCATTCTGAAGCAGGGGTTCTAGAAAATACTCTTTTAGAAACTGACTGGCTAGTGGAAGAATACCATTAAGTGTAGTTTTCACACAAAATGGCGCGGAATGGGGGAAAGCGAAACTTACTAAACAAAAGGCTGCAAACCCAGGGCAGACCCCTCCGAGGGGAGGGGGCCTCTGAGGTCAACTTGGGGATTGGCCCCGTGTCCTTATATGGGGGAGAAAATGTGAGTTAGAGCGCTCAGATGGGCTGCAACCTCTGGAGGATGCAGCCAACAGGGAACGGGAGGGACCTGCATGTTGAGTTTAGGCATCAATGTTGCTGCTCCTGTTGTGTGGCATGCCTGCCACCTCAGTTTGGTTGTGTGCCCATTCTTGCAAGGTCATTCCTAAATTGTTTTCTTCTCCACCATAGGATGAGTGTTTATTCTCTTTCAGGTGCAGCTGTCTTTCCGACAGCTAGTGCAGCCCTTCCTTCTCGTGCAGGCTCCCTAGGGGGCCAGGGACTGAGGCTGGAGCACCATAGAGCCGTCCCCACAGCGGGAGCTTGGGGACCAGGAGCTTCCCTCACTCATTTAGTAAAGGGCAGGGGAGGTCATAAGTCCAGGTCAAGCAGGGCAGCATCCTGGCCAAAACCTCTAAAGTTAAAGACGCTCTAAGCACTAATCCAGGAGTAGTTGGTGGCTAGTCCCCACCGCCTGCTGCTTTGATCCTTCGGCCCTTCCGCAACAGACAACCTGTCTTCATTTCTCCAGGCCTCAGCTTACTGCTTCTGTGGCTTCCCAGAGTCCAGGCAGGCAGAAAAAGGGCCCATGTGCAGTCAGGACCAATCACCCAGGCACGGCCAGGCACACTTTCTAGGGATGTTTCACAAACATGGTCTTTCCCATTTCTTTGCTCAACCCACTCGCCTGTACCCATTTACCCATTTTCACATCAATTCTCTCTAGTGTCAACTCTCCCAGTCTCTGTCCTTGTTATTTCCTCTCCTAGCTCTGTCCTTACTTGGGTCTCTTAGCTCTGACACAGCCTTTTCCTGGCTTCCCATTTGGCTTCACTGGGCAGTGAGGGTGACTCATGTGGCCTTGGGCCGTTCTGGGTATTGCCCTCCCAGTGTCACCCAGCCACAGGGCTGGTCTGGGTATTGCCCTCCCAGTGTCACCCACCCACAGGGCCGGTCTGGGTATTGCCCTCCCAGTGTCACCCAGCCACAGGGCCGGTCTGGGTATTGCCCTCCCAGTGTCACCCAGCCACAGGGCTGGTCTGGGTATTGCCCTCCCAGTGTCACCCAGCCACAGGGCCGGTCTGGGTATTGCCCTCCCAGTGTCACCCAGCCACAGGGCCCAGATGCTCCTCGGCTGTCGCTAACAGTGGTCCCTATACCTGATGCATGACGAACCGTGATAGGACACAAATGCTACTTTAGCTTTAAGACACTGTCATCTGGCGCTGCTTAGATCTGCGAATTGAAGTGGGGTGAGCTAAGGAAAGAAAAAGAAAGAAAAGATCTGAATATTAGAATGTTAGAAATAATATGACTATTGCAGATAACATTATTATCTGACTGGAAAACCCAACAGAAACAATGGAAAAAGTACTAAAGCTAAAAGAGAGATCAGTACATTTATACAGTAAATGTACATAAATGAGTACTTATCCTATATGACACCAATATAAATTAGACCACTTAACAGGGGGAAAGATTCTATCCACAATAGCAATATCAACAGAAAATGGTTAGGAATAAACTTTAAAAGAAATGGACAGGATCTATATAGAGAAAACCACAAATCACTATTGACGCGCATAAAAGAAGATGAATAAAAAGACACACTGCCTACTTGGATTAGAAGCCTTCATACCATAATGAGGTCAGCTGTCTTAGAATTAGTCTGGAAATTTAACATAATCACAATAAAAATCCAAAAGATAATTTTTAAAATAGATATTGTCAAACATTGTTTAAAAAGTTATGTACATAATTTCCACATCATGACCTGGCCTTCCCACTTCTAGGTATATTCCCAAAAGCTCTGAAAGCAGAGACTTGAAAAGATATCTGCACACCAATGTTCATTGCAGCTTCATTCCCAATCGCCCAAAAATGGAAGCAACCCACATGCCCATCCATGGATGAATAGATGAACAAATGTGGTGTATACATTCAATGGAATATTATTCAGCCATCAAAAGGAATGACGTTCTGCTACAATGGACGAAACTTGAAGACATTATGTTGAGTGAAATAAGGCAGACACAAAAGGACAAATACTGTATGATCTCACAAATATGTAATAATTAGAATAAGCAGACTCATAGAGTTAGAAACTGGAATACAGTTTACCAGGGCCAGTTAGGAGTAGGGAGTTTAGGAGAGTTAAGGCTTCATTGGTCCAGTACTTATTTGGGGCAATGGAAGAGTTTTTGGTGATGGATAGTGGTGACAGTAACACAATTTTGTGAATGCAGTTAACACTGCCTAATTATGTATTTGAATGTGGTTAAAGGCAGACATTTTGGGTTGTATCTATGTTACTGGAATAAAATTAAAAAAAAAAACTCAAAGGATTATACAACACAGTGAACTCAACTGTAAAATATGGACTGTAATTAATAGTGCAATTATAATAATATTCTTTCATCAATTGTAACAAAGGTGTCACACTAATGTAAGGTGTTAATAATAGATGTAACTGTGTGACGGGGGTATATGGGAAGTTGTATAAACCTACAACTTCTCTAAAAAAATCAATACTAAAAACAAGGTTGAAAGGGAAAATGATGTGGAAATTTGGTATTTTTCGTACTAGGTATTTACTGTACAGGTAATTAAAGATAATAATTCCTAGCAAATAAATAGATTAATGAAAAATAAAGCTAAAGATATATACATGAATCAATGCATGATAAATATGTAATCTCATACTGTTGGTGATGGCATGATATTTTAAAATGAATAAGTCACTCAGTGGGATGAATTAATTCTTCATATCTTACACCAAAACAAATAGATGCCAGATGGGTGAAAATAGAAGTATTTGATGCAAAATAAAATCATGAAAGTATTACAAGAAAATATTAAAGAAAATTTTAAAAAACATTAAAGAAAATTGTTAAGCTTTTCTTGATGGATGAGTTTCTTGATGGAAGGAAGAATTTTTTAAGCATGAAATTGAAGTTAGATACCATAAGAGAAATGGTTGGTAGATCTTGGACTAAAGATACCATAAATAAAGTCAGAAGACAGATAATGAGCTGGGGAAAATATTCGCAACTTACATGATCAACAATTGAATGAGAAAAAGATGAACACTTTACTAGAGAATGGGCAAAGGCTGTGAACAGACAAGACACAAAAGAAGAAATACAAAAGGACAATAAACATGCGAATCAATGTTTAACTCTGCTAGTAGTTAAATAAATGGAGTAGAGCAGTGCGGCAGCACTTTTGCCCATGATAGTCATACTTGTTGGTGAAGACGTAATAAATGGACACTTTCCCAGGCTGCTGAAGAAAGTGAGATTGGAATGAGTTTCCTCTATCTCAGCTCAGGTGCACACACGCGAGCATATTAAATACATGTGTATTTAACCATGAACACACGCATGCCCTTTGACCCAGTAATTTCAGTCACTCAAAGAATGTAACCTAAGAATACAAAGGTTTATGTAGAAGGATGCTTCTTATAATTGAAATGTCTAACATTGGGGACAGGTTCGATAAATGATGCCTTCCATAAAACTGAATTTTATGCAGCCAATAAATCCGAGGTTATGGAAATGATTCAACATAGAAAGATACGTTTAACTTGTTGTTTTTTTAAAGTGCGTGTGTTGACGTGTATATAAAATTTTAGAAATTAAAATGGCTAAATCCGGGTGCTAATATTATGGAACATTTTAATGTTTTATTCTTCTATATTTTTATAGGATTTGTTCTTACAGCGAACACGCATTCTGTAATGCAAATTTGAATTTTTTTAACTAAAAATTGTACTTTTAAAATAAATAGAAATGGGGCGTGCTTCATGTCTCACAGACTGTGGGAAAGAGAGATGAGCAAGCAGCGTTCTCAGTGCACGTCTGATGATAAAGATGCTCAAATGCACATGATGGGTGTTGGAGATCTCCACGTCTCTTCTTCAAAGTAATGCTTTGTTGTAAGGACGCCGGGCAGCAGTCAGGAAGCCGTAGCCTCCCACTTTCCCTTGACGATTGGGCAGCATTTGGCAAAGACACTTGGATTCTTGCACATTTGCATTCTCACACATCTCCTAGGGTGAGCCTTGTCACTGCCCACTACCCTCCTGGGCAGCTCGGCCGGCCTCACCAGGAAGTGGTGCAGCTGTGCCTTGGCAGAGCCCATCACCCCAAACAGCTCAGCACCCCAAACAGTGCCCCACCACCGTCAGCTCCTCCCTAGACAGCCAGTCTTTGCTTCAACTTACAGGAATGTTTTAAAGATTCTCAGAGATCGTCAACTCTGGTGTTACTGAAGGGGAAACTGAGGCCCTAAGGTGATTGATTACTAGGGTTGCACCCAGATGGACCCAACCTTGGCTCTCAGCTGGGGAGTCTCCAGTCTCCTGGCCCCGCAGCTGTGCTCTTCCTCCCCACCGAGCCGTTGCTTCCTATCACCCTGACACCTGAAACCTCACCTGCGGTCCAGATTCTGCCCTTTTGTGCCACGTGCCCCCACGCAGGTCCTTTCCCCTGAGCCTCAGTTTCCCCACTGGTGGGACAAGGGCAGACAGCTGTTGGGTCTGAAAGCGATCCGTGAGCTCTCACATGTTGCACAGATTTAAGGGGTGAGGAAGAGGATGGAGAAGACGGGTGCCTCGGGACGCTGTGGCGGCAGGATTAGAGCTGGGGTCCCAGGTTCGGGGGCGCGGGAGTTAACTACAGCTCATCTCTGCTGAGCAGGCGGCTCCAAGCACCTTACAGACGTCATTCATTTGATCCTCCCTACAACCCTAGGAAGCAGGAACTATCCTTATCCCCATTGCAAGGACGGGGTGTTGTATGCATTTCCTGTGGTTGCTGAAGAAAACCATCCCAAAATTAGTGGCTTAAAACAGCACAAGTGTGCTATCTTACAGTTCGAAGTTTGGATGTCTGACACAAGTCCTACGGGACCCAAATCGAGGTGTTGGCAGGGCTGATTTCCTTCTCAAGGCTCTAGGGAAGACCCCGTCCCTGCCTTTCCCTGTCCCAAGAGGCTGCCCACATGCCCTGCTCACGGCTGCATTGCTCCAGCCTTTGCTTCTGTCATCCCACCTCCTCTGACTCTGACACATGTGATGATATTGGGCCCTCCTGGATAGTCCAGAACAATCTCCCCACTTCAGGATCCTTAACTTAGTTGCATCTGTAAAGTACCTTTTCCAGGGTAAGGTAACATAGTCACAGGGTCAGAGATCAGGACAAAAATAGCTGTGCAAGGTCATGATTCCACCTTCCACGCATGTAGACAGGAGAAGCAAAGTGCTGAGTTTGCAAGCCAGAAAACGGCAGAGCTCCTGGTTAGCTGGCCCCTGAGGCTGTGCAGGACAGGCACAGAGGAGGACGAAGGAGACGTGCTGCAAAGAGACCCTCTCTCCTTCCCTGTTCTACACAAGTGCTGTATTCTCTGCCCAGGGACAGCCTCCAGCCCTCTCCCTGCAAGCTGCTGCACCCTCACTCGTCAGTCCAGGCTGACGTGGTCTTCCTGACCTTTCAACAAGCCTGGAGAAAGCTCTAGAATGCCTTCCCCTGCACTCTCACAGCACCATGAGAGCACTCTCCTTACTGCAAGGCTTGTTTGTACGTCCCTCTCCCGCATCACATTGTGCACACCAACCACACCTGTTTGTCGAGGCCTTCCCAGGCCTTGCCCAGTGCCGTCAGGTTTTGCCCCCTGCCCTGTATGATCTATCAGAGCCCACACACCTGCCTCCAGGAGACTCTGTCTACACCTTAACCGAGAAAGCCATGGCACTTAGGCCAAAGCCCTGAGCTTTTTGGCCATTGTAGGTGCGACTGAGAAGGTGAATGAATGCCACCCACCCATCATGCCACCATCCTTCAATTCTGATCTGGTAATTCCCCCTATTTAAACAGTCTGTTATTTATGGGCTTTATTGTTTGTCTTTCCTTGCCAGAACGTAAGCTCCAGGTGGCAGGAATATTCCATGCCTTGATCAGAGCTACACCTGGCGTATATGACAATAATAGTAGCAAATGCCTGCATGAACTTTCTAGGATCCAGATATCAGTACAAATGCTTTACACAAACTGACTAATGTATTTCTTAGAGGAATCCCAGGAAGTTTGAAATCAGAGCGATTCCAGAGCCTATGCTAGTTAATCCCTAGGGGATGCTGCCTCTTGGGAATATAGGATGGATGGATGGATGGATGGATGGATGGATGGATGGATGGATGGATGGATGGATGGATGGAAGGAAGGATGGATGGATGGATGGATGGATGGATGGATGGATGGATTGATGGATGGATGACTAATAAAGATAGAGAGCATTTCTAATTAAACCTACACAGAGGTAACATTTCTTACTTATTATAGCCATGAAAATACAAAAGTTGGTTAATATGATGCAACCTGTATGGAGGGGAAAGTGGCAATATGGATTACCATTTGACCCAGCAAATCCATATGTAAGAATCTATCAGAAAAATGCACTGGCAAAAGTAACAAAATTACATATGCACTGGCTATTCATTTCAGCCCTCTTGGTAGTAGCCAAAAAAAAATGAAACTGAATCAACCCAAACATCTGATCATTGATTGATTAATCTATGATATAACCAGGCTGTGGAGTTCTATGCAGTTGTAAAAGGAATGAGGATGCCTCAACAATCCCATTTCTAGGAATCTACTCATCAGACCATACAAAGGCATGTACATGAATGTTCAAAGTAGCATATTCATAATAGCCCCAAACGGGAAGCAATTCAAATGTCCATCAGCTGATGAATGGATAAATAAAATGTGGTATATCTAAACAATGGAATACTACTCAGCAGTTAAAAGAAATAAAGTACTGATACATGCTAAACATGCATGAAACTTGAAAGCATTATGCTAAATGAAATGCCTAGGAAAGGCAAGTTTATAGACAGAAAGCAGATCACTGGTTGCTAAGGGCTAGTGGTGGGATTGACTGTAAATGGGCACAAGGAACCTCATAGGGTGACAGAAATGTTCTAAAACTGGATTAGGAATGTTCTAAAACTGGATTGTGGTAATGGTTGCATAACTCTAAAAATGTACTAGAATCACTGAGTTTTTACACTTAGAATGGGTAAATTTATGATACACAAGTTATACTTCAATAGAACTGTTAAAAACAGTTTAAAAAGGATTTTCTGTTCTGCTATGCTATGTTCTTCTCCAAGCTATAGTGTCAAGTTAAAAAAAGAAAGAAAGAAAAAAGCAAAGTTCAGAACCGTGTATAGGGTGACTTACCTTTTCTGAAATTGAGAAGGTATTCAAAAAGAAGAATGGAAATACAAAGCAAAGCTTAATGAAAATCTGTATCTGCAGGGAGAAGGAAAAAACAGAATGGGGGGAAAGAAGGAAAAAAGACTTCTCTGAATTCTGGAAACTAAACTTCTCTTGTTTTATAGTTTCGAATTTGGAACCATGAAAAGGTATGATATACTTTAAAAAATAAAAGAAACTAATAAGAATAGAAAAATAACCCCTACACTGGAAACCAGTGGAAACACACAACTATACACCAGGATTGTTTCGCATACATAAAAGAAGTTCTCTGATGTATTATTTTATGTAGTTTTCTTTCAAGTGACTTTTAACACCCAGCATTTTGACTGGACGTCCCTAGTGGAATGGATGCTCAGGGCACCCATGCATTAGGGAAGGAGGGCAGTGGGGGCCTGGCGTAGGGTGTTGAGGCTGAGCTGGATGAGGATGGTGTCTCAGTTCCAGGAGGGTGGGTGACAGTGGTGACAACTCAGGCCAGGGCATCAATTGACAATGCTATGATGGTTCTGTCGTTGGAGAATGCAAGGGAGTCATGCCAGCCACTTGCTCTCAAATAATTCAGGAAAAAATCTCTTTGAGCTATTCTTGCAACTTTTCTGTCAGCTTGAAATTATTTCAAAGCAGAAAGAGAAAAGAATGAAATAATAAGTAGGCCACCAACTATTTTTCTGACCCTAAAGGAAAGAATCAGACCCTCAACCGGCTTTTTCCTTTATAAATAAATATTTCAGGATAACCAAATTAGCTCATTAGGAAAGGGTCTTCTTTTAGAGAAGTAGTCCAACAATAAAGACAGAAGCAAATGATAGAATTTAAAAAGAATCACCACATTGTAATAGCTAATGAGATAATGAATCCAGGCCACAATCCTCATCAATGGATGATTCAGTTGAGGACTGTTGGGGATCTTGGTAATTGATGCGTCAAGCTGGTAACACCTGAACTCATAGATCAATCTGGACATCATTAAAAGTGGGGCAACCAGCCAATACGTGCTTCCTGATAAGATGCAACGGTAAATACCCTGCACCAACTATTCTTGCCAAAATAAAAACTAAACCACAATCTAATCAAACCTTTAGAGCAGTGGTTCTCCACTGGGGGTGATTTTTCCCTCCAGGGGACCTTTGGCCACATCTGAAGACATTCGGACTGGTCGCAACTTGGGGCAGAGAGTGCTACCAGCATCTACTGGGCAGAGGCAAGAATGCTGCTGAACATTCCATTATGCGCTGCACAGGACAGGCCCCCCAAAAGAAAGAATTATCTGTTCAAAATGTCAGTAGTGCTGAGGCTGAGAAACCCCGTTGTAGATCTGACCACCTGTTTATAGGAAATATGGGTGATAAAAGAGCATGTTAAATGGTGCCATGGAGATGCAATCAGTCAAATCCAGAATGCTGGAAATTTTGCATCATAAATGACCCAGTTTCTTCAACAAATTAATGGAATGAAAAGGGATGGAGGAGAGGACCCCGAAGTGCACTTTTTAGAGTCAGAATTAAAGAAAATCCTTTGCAAGTAATACGAAGCTAGCACTCTTTTCTGAAGATGTCTGAAGGTCCTGGAAAACGATGTCATGTCGAAATTCTTTAGCTGGGCCCAAGACTCCCAGCTGATTGAAGGGGTGTCTCTGGTGGCCATGCCCAATGGCCCCAGCAGTCACACTGCCTGGGGACTTGGGATGTCTGAAGTCTATGCACCCCTGGAAATGTGTTGAGGCCCATGGATGTCTCAGCAGCCTGCAACTGGACCAGATAATTTTTGAGAGTGATTCCAGCTGAAGCATTTTGTAAAAAGTGATTACTCTTGGTTTCATGAGACGTCATTCATTTAGTAATTATGTGTTTGCAGGAAAAGAATACACAAACAGAGCAGCGTCTGTGGTTTTAGTGACATCAGGAAGGCCCAGCTGCCCCTGCCCCGCTCCCATCTTCTCTTTCCAGAAATTCAACCATTAATGTCATTGGTTCCTTTTGAAATGTCACTGACACTTTACTGAGAATGTGATTCTGGTCCTTCCAAAGATAGAAAATCAAAGGGGAGGAATGGGACTGGAATGGAAGGTGCTTAATTCAGTTTGAGACACTTAGATTGTAGAGCTCCGTGGGGCATCTCAGTGGAGACGTCCAGTTGGGCATTTGGGTCTGCAGCTCCAGAGATGGATCTGAATTAGAGAAAGAGAGAGACCCTTGGGAATTGTTCATATTTACAAAGTCGGGCAGATACAAGAGTGGATGAATTCATTCAGTGTCTGAGAGAACAGAAGGAACAGGAGAGAATGTGGAGGAAAAAGCATGTGCAGGGAGAGAAACTTAGGAAGGAGACAGGCAAGGAGTGGGCAGAGAGTACGGGAAAGGAGAGCAGGAGAGTCTGGTTAGGGAAGACATGGGAAAGAGGGAGCAGGCATCAGTGCCAAAGAAGGTAGGGAAGAATAATGGCTAAAAAGTATGAAGCAGTTTTGGCACTAAAGCAGCCATTGAGACTTTGTCCTGAGCAGTTATGGTGGAGCCACGGGGCAGCAGCCAGACAGAGGCTGAGAAAGGAGAATGAGGGAGACAGCTCTTAGGAAATCTTGCTGACAAGGGAAGAGACAACTAGAAGAGACTGAGAATAGGTCATGACATTCTGAGGGGTTGTGTTTATTTGTTTAAAATGGGAAAGACTTGAGCGTGTCCAAAATGGGAGGTGGGGCCCATACAGAGAAGTTGGAGAGATGGCCAAGACGGTGGGTGACCAAAGGCTGGAGAGGCTCAGGAGGCACATAGGACGGGATCCAGAGCCCAAGACTGGAGATGTCCCGTGACACCACAGGAACACCGAAGCCCTTCCTCAAGGAGGCAGGGGATATGAACGAGTGATGATGACCAACAAAGAATGGTGAATTCAGGCAGTGAGATGCAATTTTTCACCAACCAGTTTGGCATTTTGCAAGCGAGGAAACAGAGGCACAGGGAGAAGGGTTAGATCAGGGACATACCGCCAGCCAGTAACAGAGCCGGTATTACAAACCCTAGCATTAAGTCTCCAGAGTCTGAACCTTCAGCCACTAAGTGATGCATTTTGTGTGTGTGTGTGAAATGACATGCACTGCCTAAAAGTGTATTTCTATACACAAATACATGCAAAGAAATCAATGCATGTGCACACATACACACCCGCATGGAGAAAGGACTGGATATGAAGAGTGGTTATTTCTGGCTGGTTAGATTATAGCTGCCTTTCATTTTCCTTGTGCTTTTCTAAATTTCCTACAATGAGTAAATTACTTGGGTTATAAAAAAATGTAAAAGCTATTTTTAAAAAACAAGCCTGGGGGGGAGACTAGAATGACGGCATAAATCAGACGCCCGTTGTTCAAGTCCTGCCTTCGTGTGACACATTGGGAGGGAAGGAGAGGGGACACAAAGAATGAATGGATGAGTCAGTCTCTTTCAGCAGCAAAGACAGATTTAACAGGATGTCTTTTTGGTTTTCCTGAAAGTTCCACCTCCTGCTTAGTGCCTGCAAAAACCCAGGGCATTTTCCCCTGGAGAATGCTATCTCCTGCCCATAGCGAAACTGCTCTGACCTGAGGGGCCCATGGCACGAGGGTCTTAGCCTCTCTAGCTAGCACAGTTCCCCAAGTTTTCCCCATAGTCTCCATGAAGAAATTATTAGAGGCGTCCGCTCTGGACGTGCCCAGGCTTGGTCAGAGGACTGCTTCCTGGTTCCTGGCAGAACCAAGACCAAAATTCAAAGGCCTATGGTGTCCCTCTGAAGGCTCAGACCCCTTTGGCCAAGCTCCTAGGTGAGCTTGTTCTCCGTGACTCTCAGAGACATAGCGCCTCATCCTCCCCATCCACAGGCTTGGGCTTGCGGGAAACACTCCTTCTCCTCCGTGGCAACTCTGTCCTGCAGGAAAGACGTCCCAGGCTGTCCGTGCAGATGCTGACTTCTCCCTGGCTGCAGGCCTCCTGGCTGCACTCTCTCATCTAGCTGCTGCGGTTCTATTTTTAACAACGAGGGGCAGAGGCCACACTCAGCTTGTGTCTGCTCTTCCATCTATGGCTTTAGGGACCACGTTTTTTATTTTTATTTTTTAGCTAGAAAGTTTGGGGAGAGCTCCGTATAGTTACTGGATTCTGTCAGGTGCTTCTCCTGCTATTCAAAGATTTTTTATGAAAGTGTCTTCAAGGATAATTCCATGGACAAAAAAAAAAAAAAAAAAAATGGAAACAAGAAATTTATAGTTAATAGAACAGAGCTAGAGAATCAGGATGGACAAAGAGCCCACAAGGATATTGAAAGCGACCCAGAGGAGACATTGAGTCCCAGGCCAGGTCTACAGGAAAGAAAGTTTCAATGTCAAAGGGGGAAGGGGACAGAGAACAAAACCTGACTGTCCAGAGAAGAGGGTGCTGGCCCCAGGATGGCAGTGGAGATGCCACAAGAAGCCAGGAAATGTTTGAATCACTCCTTTCTGCCCTGTTGTCTGGTCTGGGCAACCTGACAAACGTCATGTGGATGTGTGGTTTCCATGAGGTTCCACCCACAGAATGAGGTCATTAGTTTGGGGTCAAGGACTCCTTTGAGAATCGAGCGACTGCTGCTCCTCTCTCCCCTCAAAATGAAAATGCATAGTCCTACACATACACTGCCAGCCTGTGCCCAGCCCCAGCGGCTGCTGGCCTCTGGGGTAATATTGGGCCGAGGGGCCCCTGCCATCTAGAGTGGTAGATGCTCCCTCCAAAGGCTTGACTTCCAGCTCCTTCCAGCAATGCCCTTGAGATTCTTTTCTTCCTTCCTATGGGCCAAGCCCAGATGAAAGAACCAGAGCTTCAAAGCCAAAGAACACGGGGCATGAATCTCATCTCACTCACTCATGAGCTGGGAGACCATGGGTTCCTCACTCACCACTTTGCATCTCTGGTATCTTCTTCTGAGAAACGGTGATAGTGTCAGGATTAAATCCAAAGCTCTTGGGAGGTATTTACCTCCTTTCCCACCCACCCTGCATGCCCACTCAAGGCCCTTCCTTGTGAAGCCTTATGCATTCAAGCCTTCAGTGATAGCCTTGTTGGCTTATGCTGTCAGTTGACCCTTGGATTCCTTCCTTCCTTCAACACATACTAACTGAACATCTGTGGTAGTTAGATTCAGTTGTCAACTTGGCCAGGTGAAGGCACCTAGTTCTGTTGCTGTGGACATGAGCCAATGGTACATGAACCTCATCTGTGGCTGATTACATCTGCAGTCGGCTAGGAGGCGTGCCTGCTGCAATGAATGACGTTTGACTTAATTGGCTGGTGCTTAAATGAGAGACTCAACGTAGCACAGCCCAAGCAGCTCAGCATTCCTCATCTCAGCACTCGCAGCTCAGCCCAGGCCTTTGGAGATGCAGAAAGGAATCACCCCAGGGAAAGTTGTTGGAACCCAGAGGCCTGGAGAGAAGGCCAGCAGAGATTACCCTGAGCCTTCTCACGTAAGAAAGAAACTTAGTTGAAAGTTTCCTCTGAAGAACTAACAAAATAAATCCCCTTTTATTGAAAGCCAATCTGTCTCTGGTGTGTTGCATTCCAGCAGCTAGCAAATTAGAACAACGTCTAAGCCAGGGGCCTGGTGTCAGGGCCCAGAGGTGAGAAGACATGCAGTCTCTGGCCTCACGAGCACAAAGGCGAGGCACCTAAGTCCATAACCTCAGGGCAGTCGGAGGGCAGGGACCAGAGAGAGCCTCCGAGTATCAGCGTCCTCCCCTACCTGGGGGAGGCAGTCGCGACAGGCCCCTTGGAGGAGAAGGCACTGGAGCTGGCTCTGCAGGGTGCCCCTGGGGCCTGGAAGTGGGCAAATGTGCACAACGCCGACAAGGACTTCGCAGCTGTCAACAGTGAACGATGTCGCCTGTGCTTCCAGATCTTGAAGACTTGGAGGACACAGACCACAGGGTGGGAGTAGGGGCAGTGTCGGCCTGTTATTTTCTTTCTTTACTTTTTTGCATGGGCAGGCACCAGGAATCGAACCCGGGTCTCCAGCATGGCAGGTGAGAACTCTGCCTGCTGAGCCACTGTTATTGAATCATCCCCATCGGAAACTAACCTGAGGGCAGCCCTGTGCACTGCACAGAACACTTCTCTGCTCCTTAACAGCCTAATTTGACCCCCACAACAGACCCACAAGTGGGACTTTTTTATTATTATTATTATCATTATTAATATCCCAATTTGTCAGTTGACAATACAGAGTCACCTAGAGAAGTCCTGGCTCTATCTCCCTCAGTAGAAGGTGGGGGGTTTAATAATAGATGATCCTGGGCCTGTGCAGGGGGTTAAGGGAGAGGAGAGGGCAGCCAGCGTCTTGAAAGCTGTC
>PVIY010008238.1:0-77924 GCA_004026745.1 Myrmecophaga tridactyla
TTCCCCAGGGTGATTCCTTTCTGCATCTCCAAAGGCCTGGGCTGAGCTGCGAGTACTGAGATGAGGTATGCTGAGCTGCTTGGGCTGTGCTAAATTGAGTCTCTCATTTAAGCACCAGCCAATTAAATCAAACATCATTCATTGCAGCAGGCACGCCTCCTAGCCGACTGCAGATGTAATCAGCAACAGATGAGGTTCACGTACCATTGGCTCATGTCCACAGCAACAGAACTAGGTGCCTTCATCTGGCCAGGTTGACAACTGAATCTAACTACCACACTCCCCACCCAAGACAAAATTGTAAAATGAAGAAAACATATCTTGGGAAGTGTGTCCCACACTTCCCCGAGTGTTCTCATGTAAGGCCTATACTATGCAGCCCTCCCTTTCCAGGTAGTGCACAACTATTTAAGTTTATTCCTTTTTTTCCAACAGAACACTCTTATTTTCTAGTCTTCCCAGTCATATTGGTTAAACTGTGAATCACTGATTTAAACCTTCCTGGAGAGATTACTTGTTAAGAAGGGAGTTTCATTAGCTCTTATGATAGAGTTAGGGCAAGATCGTGGTAGGGGCTTGACAGTAGCTTTAAAAACTTCTGCAAAATGAATTGTAGCTGGTGGCAGAAATAGTATGTAAGAGATTCAGTGGAGTCATTCTGGTTGGCAGGGTTTGGTGTGTGGCTGTTTTAGTTTCCTAGGACTGCCATAACAAAGCACAAGCAGAGTGGCTTAAAACAACAGGATTTTACTCTCTCACAGTTCTAGGACTCTGAAATCAAGATGTTAGCAGGGCCTTTCTCCCTCCACTGTGTCTAGGGAGGAATTTATTCCATGCCTCTCTTTTGACTTTGAGGGGTGACCAGCAATCTATGATGTTCCTTGGCCTGTGGCCATATAACTTCGATCACTGCAGCTGTGTTCACATGGCCTTCTCCACTATGACCATCTGTGTGCCCTCGTCCCTTCTTATGAGGCCACCAATCATTGGAATAGGCCCACACTAACCCTCTGTAGCTTCATTTTAGTTAAACACTTCTTCAAAGACCTTATTTCTAAGCTCATGGGCCAGGAGTTAGGACTTAAGCATGTCTTTTGGGGGGACACAATTCAACTGAGAAGAAGGGCTTTTCTTGAAGTTGCATTTGCAGCTAGTAAACCCACTGTTTTTAGATGAATTTGACATGGAATTTATGTAAATTCCATGTGGCCTTGGGGATGATAATGAAAATCAAGCCCAGCTATCCCTCAGAACCATAACAGATTGCAGTACTTTTCAAAATTCACAATATTTAGTCAAGGAGCTGATCCAGACTTTTACAATCTTATTTCACTTTCTCATGAATCTCTGGCTTCCCAATACTACTCATGGTTGTGTTAACCTTTTCCTGGAGTTAAAAAACATTCAGCACAAGCCATGAGTACTGCCCTGAGAGAATGGAATACTTTTTAAAATAGTTTTTCCAGAAGTATAGAATAAGTCCAGTTCATGCAGAGCTGATTCAACCATTTTCCGTTTTACAAGTAAATTAGAAAAACAGAATTTTAATATTGTAACTTACACAGATTTTGCACATCTGTGCAGTTAAGGAAGCAGTGATACTGCTTCCTTAGCTGATACATTATTGAATGTATCAGACTAGCAATCTGATACCGGCCTGGGATTCTGCCTGCTTCCATCCTAACACATGACCTTCAGTGCCAGGTCAAAAGGGATAGACATTTTGGGGTAGTGAGTTTATCCACCCATTGGTATAGGTCATCATCTACTTCAACCAGCCAAACTAAAATGCCAGTCATTGTCACTGGGCCCCCAATAGCTGGGGCAAATTGTAAACATCTAAAAGTTGCACTGAGTCTTATTCATATTAATTTTCTTTCTTTTGCCTCTGTCATGGTCAGGTTCATGTGTCAACTTAGCCAGGTGGTGGTACCCAGGTGTCTGGGCAAGCACTGGACTGTCTGTTGCTATGAGAACATTTCATGGACTTAAATCATAACCACATTGGCAGCATCCACAGCTGATTGCATTGGCAGTCAACTAAGGGGAGTGTCTTCTGCAATGAGTAATGCATAATCTGATCACAGAAGGCTTTTAAGGAAGATTCAGAAGAGGCAATCATTCTTCCTGCTTCAGCCAGCCAGCCTCTCCTGAGAGTTCATTGAGAACCTTCATTGGAGCTGCCAGCTTGCAGTCTGCCCTGCAGACCTTGGACTCTGCACCCCCATGGTTAAGTGAGACACTTTTATAAATTTTATGTTTACAGATATTTCCTGCTGATTATGTTTCTCTAAATAACCTTAGCTAATACAACCTCCTACCCTGATCCTAGCACAAATAGGTGCTTAATAATTGTTTGCTAAATGCAAAAGGAAAATAGGATTCTGAACTTAATTTAACATTAACTCTTCCAAAAATATACCATCCAGTCAAGGCATTTCTTTAATGTATATCTCAATCTGCCCATATATATATATATGCTGTATATATATATATATATATCTTCAGTTGCTTTTTATTAATTATATATTTCTCCATACATATATGTAGCTTCAGTTGCTTTTTATTAATTATATATTGTTCATAATTTTCCTTATTTTTCTCCACCACAAAAAGAATAAGAAAGAAAAAATGAAGAATGAAAATCATGATAGTCAAAGTAGAAAAACACTGAAATACAATTTTAAGAAAAATGTATCACCTGTAATTTTATATTTTAATATCTTCATGAAACATAAGTTCCCTGAAGACAGAAATTATGTACAGTTTTCTATATTTTATTAAACTGGGTTATATATTTTTATATTTTTTAAGTATCCATAGTTAACAAACTGACAATTTAAAATAGTAATTAAACTCTCCCATTGCCCAGCAGCACTCTGGGTAACCCTGTGAAAACAGCTTGCTCGCCAAATGAGATGATTCCTCTTATGTGTCAACTTGCTGAGATTATGGTGTACAGTTATTTGACCCATTACACAGACCTAGTTGTTATTGTGGAGTGTTTTAGTTTCCCTGCTGCTAAAACAAGTTTTGCAGCATGTAATGGGTTGGCTTAAACAACAGGAATATATTGGCTCACAGTTTTTAGAATAGAAGTCCAAAATCGAGACATCAACAGTGCGATGCTTTCTTTCAGAAGACTGTGGTACTTCAGGCTGGCTACTAGCCATCCTTGGTCCTGTCTTTTCTGTCATATGGCAAATGCATATGGCGACCTCTCCTGGTGTCTCTCTCCATCTGACTTTCACTCTGCCTGTAAAGGTCTCTGGTAATATGGATTAAAACCCATACTCATTCAGTGGGGCTGTTCTGGTTTGCTAGCTGCTGTTATGCAATACACCAGAAACGAATGACTTTTAAAAAGGGGAATTTAATAAGTTGCTAGTGTACAGCTCTAAGGCTGAGAAAATGTCCCAATTAAACAGGTCTATAGAAATGTCCAATCACAGGTGTCCAGGGAAAGATACCTTGGTACAAGAAGGCCGATGAAGTTCAGTGTTTTTCTCTCTCAAGTGGAAATGCACCCGGCAAACACAGTCAGGGTTTCTCTCTCATCTGGAAAGGCATTTGGTGAACAAAGTGTCATCTGCTAGCTTTCTCTCCTGGCTTCCTGTTTTCATGAAGCTCCCCGGGAGGCGTTTTCCTTCTTCATCTTCAAAGGTCGCTAGCCGGTAGACTCTCTGCTTCTCGTGGCCATGTCATTCTCTGCTCTCTCAGAAATCTCTCGCATTCTCCAAAATGTTT
Organism: Myrmecophaga tridactyla; assembly: GCA_004026745.1. Lineage (NCBI taxonomy): Eukaryota > Metazoa > Chordata > Mammalia > Pilosa > Myrmecophagidae > Myrmecophaga > Myrmecophaga tridactyla. The sequence goes on from PVIY010008238.1 coordinate 3,748, forward strand.
CCCCTTTTATAGGATTCCAGTAAACTAATCAAGACCCACCCAAATGGGTGGAGACACACATCCACCTAATCCAGTTTAACAATCACTGTTGATTAAATCACATTTCCAGGGAGATGATCTAATTACAGTTTCAAACATACAATGCTGAATAAGGATTAGAAGAAACAGCTACCTTTACAAAATGTGATTAGGATTAAAATATGGCTTTTCTAGAGTACATACATCTTTTCAAACCAGCACAGGGGCCAACCTTAACTGTTGTAACACTTTGAAGAGATCTTTACAATGAGTCTATATCCACCAGAATGCAAACCCAAACCAAAAAGATGTCCAAACTGGGGTATACAATTCAATCCACCACATGGAGTTATTTTGTAGATACTAGTCCCATCTTTAAGTTGACCATAAATAAAGGAGATTACCCCCCATACCATGGGTAGACTGCATCCACTCAGTTGGAGTGCTGAACAGTAAGAACTGAAGGTTCCAGGGATCAAAAGGAATTCTGTCTCGAGACTACAACCTCCACTCCTTATGGAGTTCCAGTCTAAGAAATTCAGACTAAATAATCCAGCATCCCTCTCACTTGAATTTCCAGTTTCCAGCCTGCCCTACAATTTGGACTTGCCAGCCCCCACAATCAATCATGTGGGTCAATTCCTTTTAAGTCTCGCTCTTGCTCTCACTCTCTCTTTCTCTCAGTTTACAAACTTAATTTGATAGATACAAGGCAATGTCTCACCTGTCTGGTTTTCAGTCCTGATCCCATGTTTACTCTCATAGCTTCCTAGCATTAAAAAAAAAGCTAGCATATGCCTGGTTTTACTATCCCATCCTCCCTGTTCCAAGTTGTTATTCTGTCTTCCTTTTTCTTTTCAATCTTTAAATCTTTTTCACAGCCTTTCTTGCCCCATCTCTTAATGCTTCACTATCACCAGGACTAGCCTGTATCTCTTCTTCAGTGATTTAGCTATTGGCATGGGGATCACAATAGCTGAGGATTCTCACTCTTCTACATAGGGCAATTGGTGAATGAAAAAGGTAGTTCTATCCATCTATCTATTTGGGTATTTATTTTCCAAACATTTGAGAGTAGGTTGCCTACATCATCCTCCTTGAACACTTAATACTTCCATGTATATTTCCTAAGAACAAGGACAAGCACTTATGTGACCACATTAAGTAGAGTAATCAGGTTCAAAAATTTAACATTAATAGAAAACATACAGGGCAGGCAACGGTGGCTCAGTGGCAAAGTTCTCACCTGCCATGCAAGAACAAGACCTGGGTTCATTTCCCAGTGCCTGCCCATGTTAATAATAATAAATTTAAAAAAATACAAAACATTCCAATTTTTCAATTGTCTCAATAATGTCTCAGTAATGGCCATTCTCCCCTCCGTTATTAGATCTAGTCCAGGATCAGACATTACATTTAATTGTCATTGACTCTTTGATCTCTCTTCTTAAATTATGGAAACATATATATAATATGAAATTTCCCATCTCAACAACTCCCAAGCATACAATTTAGTGAGAGTATCCACATTCTCTATGCTGTTCTACCCTCACCACTGTCCATTAACAACACTTTTCCATCACCCTCAACAGACAAAAAGAAACTTCACTCATTATACATCCACTCCTCATTCCCTTATGTCCTCTCCACCCTGGTGATACAGACTCTATTTTCTGTATCTATGAATGTGCATGGTCTAGGTATTTCATATAAGTGGATTCAAACAATATATGTCCCTTTGTGAGCAACTTATTTCACTCATTATGATGTCTTCCAGATTTATCCATGTTGTAACATGTACCAGGATTTCATTCTCTTTGGATACTTTTTCAGTCCTGGCCCTCTCCTTCTGGGACTCCAATAATAGGAATGTTGGCTCTTTTGTTATTGTCCTCTTCAGTCTCTAAAACTCTGTTTTTTATTTTTTGTTTTCAGTTTTTTTTTTCCATTGTCCCTATTGGGCATATTTTACTGAAAGGTGTTAAAGTTCACTGAGTCTAACTCCTGTCATCACAACTCTACTATTGAGCGAATCCAGAAAGTTTTTTTCAGTTATTGTATTTTTCAGTCTCTAATTTCCTGTGATTCTTTTTACAGCTTCTGTTTCTTTGCTACATTTTTTTTATTTATCATTTGTTCCAAGAGTATTCATAATTGCTTGTTGAGGCATTCTTATGAAGCCTGCTTTAAAATCCTTATAAAATTATTCCAATATTTAATTCATCTTGTACTAGAATCCATTGATATTTTTTTCTCATTCAAGTTGAGATTTCTTAGTTGATAAGTGATTTCCTCTTTTATTCGGGACATTTTGGATATTATATTATGAAATTGTGGATTCTATTTAATCTCCTTTTTTAGCAAGTAGTCCCCATCCTGAGGTATAGAACAAGGTTGAATAGGTATATGCATTTGGCTTCCTGCTGGGCCCTGCCAACACCACCCTGACCAAAATAGAGCACTGACTCACAACACTTTGTTGCAGATGGGTTAGGTTGTAAGTTCGCCTCCTCCCTCAATCTCACTGACATATCTGTGGTGAAAGTAGGACACCAAATTGCTTTGCTTCCCTACTTCTGAATGGAGGTATAAGCTTAGCTACGTGGTGCACCCATGTGACACTAGAAAGGGAGGAGAAGAAGGCTGACTCACACTACTTTGTTGTTGCAGGATGGGAGGAGAAGCTCAATTCTTCAGTGGGCCCCACCAGGAAGGGGGAGTAGTTACTAGTCCCATCTGAAAGTGTCTCTCATTCAATCTGTTTGCTGCCAGATGAAAATGGAGGCTCAGCTCCTTACTGGACACCACTGACACTAGGGTTGGGGGGAAAGTAGAGTACTGGCTAGCCCAACTCACACCACTTTATTAATCTCATTGTTGCCAGGTGGAGGTGGAAGTTCAGCTCACTACTAAATCCCTCTGGTACTTTCTCAGTGGGAGAATCAGAGCACCACTTGATTCTGAGGGGAAGATCAGCTTTCCATTTAACCCTGCCAACATTACTTGGACAAGGGAATTGTAGTCATCAACTTCTATTGGATAGAGGGAGAAGGGAGAAGGATGGAAAAATAGCTCCCTGATGGGCCATACAGAAACCACAAGGAGGGAAGTGGTTGATTAGTGTTTGTCTTGGAGTAGGAAAGGTTTTCTTTATCATGCCATCCTTTTCCTGATCCTTTGGTTAGAGGAACAGACCTTTCTTAGAGCTATTCTTGTCAGTGACTGTTGGTTCTGAAGTATACGTGTGCTGGATGAAGCTGTTGTATACCCCCAGAAAAGCCATATTATTTTAATCGTGATTCAGTATTGTCAGGTGGAACCTCTTGATTAGGTTGTTTGCATGGAGCTGTGACACACTCAATTGGGGGTGTCACCTTTTGATTAGAAGGAGATGTGACTCTGTCCATTCAAGGTGTGTCTTAATTAGTTTACTGGAGTCTTTATTTTTTATTTATTTATTAATTATTGGGGGGGTGCATTGTCTAGGAATTGAACCAGGGTCTCCTGCATGGAAGGTGAGCATTCTACCATTGAACCACCCATGCACCTAGTTTACTGGAATCTTTAAGATAGTTTATAGAGAGAGACAGAGAGAGAGAAAGAATTCAGAGCTGAAACAGACATAGATGTTTGGAGATCAAGATAGAAATAACCTGGGTGCTAAGCAAGGGTGCTAAACAGAAATAGCCAGATACTGAAGAGAAAAAATCTCCAGCCCCAGGAGATGCTAAACTTTAAAATGAAACCAAGCATTTTGCCTGGAGCAGTGAAGTGAGGGCCCACAAGCCCTTAAAGAAGAAGCCACCAGAATCAGAAGCTGGAAGCAATGGAACCAAGAACAAGGATCAGAAGATGACAGCCGTGTACCTTCCCATGTGACATTGATCTTTCTTCGAAATCAAGGTATCTGTCTCTGGATGCCTTAGTTTTGACATTTTCAAGGCCTTAAAACTACAAACTTGTAACTTAATAAATTCCCTTTAGAAAAGCTAATCCGTTTCTGGTATATTGCATTTTGGCAGCATGATCAAACTAAAACAATATGAAACGCAATACGGATACCCAGGGAAGGAAATCTGGGGAACTCAACAACACATTAAAAAAAAATTCCTTAGCAATATTTTCTGAAGGTTCAATGATTTGATGTCAGGGATCTCTTGTGAGGTAATTTTGAAAAAAAAAAAAAAGAAAAAGAGAAAAGGGAAGAAGGAAGAAAGAAAGAAAGAAAGAAAGAAAGAAAGAAAGAAAGAAAGAAAGAAAGAAAGAAAGAAAGAAAGAAAGAAAGAAAGAAAGAAAGAAAGAAAGAAAGAAAGAAAGAAAGAAAGAAAGAAAGAAAGAAAGAAAGAAAGAAAGAAAGAAAGAAAGAAAGAAAGAAAGAAAGAAAGAAAGAAAGAGGGGAGGAAGAGGGAGGAAAGATAGATTAAACAAGGATGCAAGGATGGCAGAATAGTCATGGTTGTGGATTCTGGGTGATGGGCAGATGAGAGAGATTACACTACTTTCTCAACTTTCTGATAAGACTCCATATTTTATAATAAGAATTTTTATTTTTAAAAGGATCACCTACTTATATTGTGGAGAATAATGGAGAGGGCAATAGAAGAATGAGGATAGCAGTTAAGGAAAATGCTAGTAAATTGCTGAGACATAATGGTGGTTTTTACTAGAATGGTGGCAGCTGAACTGGAAAGTTGGAAGATGATGGTGTTTTGGGTAGAGGTGAATGAATCAGGGAAAATAAGAATTTCGCTTTGAGTACGTGAAGCAACAAAATGTATTTGGAGATACTGTGCTATCACATAATGTAAAAGTCTAATGCCAAATTCTAGCATATATAAGACCAATATATAAGGAACGTACAATGAAGCCAAGAGATGGGGCACATACAAATGTATACATGGTAAATCAAATCAAAGCCAAGAGTCAAATATGATCTTAAATTTCTTCACCCTGGCAGAGTTTTAGCCATGCCGTGTATCAAACATGCATTAAGGAAGGTTGTTACTCTTAAAAGAAAACAATATTCCACACTTGATCCAACTTATTTGCAATATTGGATCTGTGAAGGATTCTTTATGCTTAAGTCCAATACCTGGTAATGTGGAAGTGAAGAAATCATTTTCACCAATGGCCAAAAAAATTATTGTAAACCTTGACAAACAAACCAATGGCCCCAAAAAGTGAATTTATAAGGGAATTCATATGAAATTCATATAAAAAAATGGAACTCCAGAGAATAAAAAGAACTTTTTTTATGCTCACTATACCTGTTTCATTTTCTAGATAATCATCTCCCACTGAAGCGTAATTTCTAAGATAGAAGAGGCACCCACAGTCAATTTGTTGTATTTTTCAATACTCCCAATAAAGCGACATGATAGCATGATCACTAGAGGGCATAGCTGGGTTGTTCTTAGTCATGTCTACACAAAGGAATTTCTCTAATTTTACGTCTAAAACGAATTTAGACCATCACTTCACCTTTGGAATAAAATAGATTAATTAGTTGATTTCTAACAAGTGCAATGCCTTGTTTCATACAGATGATTTAGTAGCTACAGAAAAACTGACATCATAGTAAACCCTGTCTCATTTCTAGATTTCACTATCACTTAAATTTTTCTGTTTCTCAGGTTATATCTATTATGTTGTAGCATTTGAAATAAGACAATATGTCTACCTACTGTTCACTTTTCATGATAACTATCAGCTGACATTGCAGACACCGGGTCCTCACTGGTGTCTTCCATGTATTTTAACCTTCAATTTTTTTTTGTAGGGCAGGGTCCTATTTCATTATTTTTCCATGTGAGTATCCCATTATTGCAGCACCATTTGTTGAATTTTTGTTTGTTAGTTTGCTTACTTGTTTTGCTTGTTTGTTTTTTGGGAAGTGCATGAACCAGGAAATGAACCCGGGTCTCCTGCATGGCAGGCAAGAATTCAACCACTGAGCTACCCTTGAACCCTTTAATCTTCAATTTTTGAGGGGGATTAATCTCAAAGAAGTATTTTTTAAAAGAAGTCTTCAGTAATCCACAATGATCACTTCTACGCCACTCTAACTGCTGAATAGTTGAGTTCTAAAATCTTAGTGCCTAATATTCAAAAGAATTTTCTCTCTTCAATTATATACTCCTACTTTGTTAATCAAATAATTATGAATGAGAGTTTTCTTCATGGCTGCTACCAGGTTCAGCAGGTTAGGACATGTATGCAAAAGGTGGTCAGAAGGCTGATGGTCAATAGCAGAAGTGACCAGCTGGTGCTCTGGTTCTACCACCTCAACACCGCCCAACATCTCTCCTCCCCTGGTCCTGCACCCTTCCCACACACTTTTCCTGGTTCTCTCTCAAAAACAACCTAAGCGAAAACATTTGTCAAACATCTGAGAAACGTAAGGAGGGATAGCGAAAAGCCATGTACCTCACCATCTAGTTAGAAAGGGCAAAACACAAGACAAGGAAAAAGGTTAATAATACAAGGGCTTTTGATTGACCACAAATATCCTGTGTTTAATGGCCATATAGTCTAAATTCTCCAGATTTTATAATATTCTGGCACGTTGTCATTTTATGTGCTAAAATATAGCTTAAGATAGTGTTTAGCTATAAGATCTTTGGGAGATATGAATACCTGGCCTGGGTTAGAATATGAGTTTTGCCACTTGCTTTGTGAATGTAGGTATTCTGATTTCTCTGAACTTCAGATTCTGCATCTGTAAAGTGAGAAAAGTAGCCTACCTTGCAGAGTTAATATAATGATTACATTTTCTGAGTAATACAGTAAGTGCTTAGCTATAATGGACAATTATATCATCATCATGTGTTAGAGTATACGTTCAACATTTTTTATTGGAAAATCCCATTACAGTGGCTACATGTCAAGTGCCCTGCTGAGCACTTAATGAAGTTGAGCCTCAAATCATTGCTCTCAAGGGATTTGCAATCTAATGTCAATACTGACATTAGTATTATAAATATACAATAAGTACATTTATATTAGAAATAAATAAATAAAAATACAAACAGAAGAAGATGCCCCCCCCACCACCAATTTTTTCCTATAGTGATACATGATCAACTTTGGAGATCATTGACAGTGTATAAATACTTACAGTACCTTGTCAAAAGATTCTACAGTGCTGGTGTGAATTAAGTGGTTTTAGGAGCCCAGTTGAGTTACAAATATTACTAGTATTAAGTACAAGTAAGAATTTACCAGTCAGGCAAATTTGGGAAGAAAATTTCAGTCAGGGGTAATAACAATGGACTTGGGAAAAGACAAAACTGGATGGAATGTTGACTCCCTCACCTTTTTGCTGTGTGACCTCAGTTTCCTTAGCTGTATATAGAAATTACTACTGCCCACACCATAGAATTTCCTGAGAACACTCATTCCTGCAATGCAGTTCCTTTGCTGGAGTTCTTCCTCCTTATCTTGGGAGGATGCTCCTGATTAGATCTCTCTACAAAACCCAGACCACTGAAACACTTGAAATTTATCAGAGATTTGAATTATTTTGTTATTGAAGCCCAGTCTCAGAAGTTTGTCTATGGTTCATACCTGGATTTTAGAACCTTATAACCCACCTCTTTTATATGGGTCTCTGGTCTGCCTATATAGACTTATGGTCCCCTTCTTATATTAGGCATTTCTTGGGTCTTGCACATCCACTTCTATTCTTCCTACGAGTAGCAGCACTCTGGTTTCCTTTGGCAGCCCTCTTATACACTGTCTGGAGCAAGTGGGTTAAGAATGGCACATGGGTACAGCATGAATTAGAAAGGTAGGCCCAAGAATTTTATTGGAGCTTGGCACAAATTTTTCAGTCTTCTAGATTTGGAGCTGAAAGGATATATTTTTGGAGCTGTCAGAGGCCAAGAAGGAAATACCAGGCTGAGAGTGAAGCCTGTTTAGTAAAGTATAATCAGAAGATGGTGAAAGTCAGCTTTCTGAGGATCCTTTTGAGTACCTGGAACTGACAATACTCTGAAGACCCACTACTGAATCCTTGGATTACGTGAGCCAATGCTTTCTGTTTTTACCTTAAGCTTAATTTTGGATTTCTGTCACCTGCAACTGTAAGAGTCTTAATCCCTCTGAAGTTTGCAAGGAATCCAAGCTTTTTACTCACTTCTTCTGCCTCCCTAGACTAGATTTCCAGCTTTACTGCCATTACACATTGGCAACTACATTACTTTTGAAGCACAGTGTAGGTTGCATTTATGATCATTGCAGTAATTGACCCTGTCTTTACGGACTGCCTCCACACTCAAAGTCAAGCTCCAAATAAATTGAATCCACAATTTCCCTGTGACTTTTGAAGGCTACCACCCTTAACTATTTCCTCTCACAATCTCAATACTGCTATTCCTACTGCTATACTATACCAATAATAGCAAAAATAATAGCTGCCACATGGAGTAACTGCTGAATACCAGGCGTTGTACATTAGTGGATTGCGGCATCATTTAAAAATGAATAAATAAAATGTAATAAAATAGAATAGAACAGAAAATACTGAATGCATTCTACATTGTAAGAATAAGTATTGGTTTAAAAATTTTCAATTCTGCTTATATTGTGCATGTATGTGTGCACTGATTTGCAGTATAAAGTGTAACTTTAAATGTTAGTTGTAATAAAAAAAAAGTTCACCTAGTTGACAGGTAACAGAGCCAAGTCTGACTAATTCAGGCAATGATACTGCAAGCTAATTGTTACCGTCATATACCTTGGATAGATAAGGAACTTCAGAGAAGTTAAGTCACATGGCAAAAATGATACTACCTCCCATGTAGGATTGCAAGGACTAAATCAGATAATGATATACAATCAAAATACCTCAAAGCATAATAAACATATCTCTAAGAGGATAATAAAATTAGTTAATATTATGCCATTTTGCAAATTGCTTTTTTATGATACAGTATATTAAGAATAGCTTTTCATTTCTTTAAAAATTCTTCTACAACAGCACTTTAAATAACTGCAGTGTATTTGTAATAATTTTTAGCTTACCCAATGTTCTGCTGTGAGACATTTACGGTGTTTCCATTTTTTTTGCTATTTAAACAGCAACAAACAGCTTATAGCAAAATCTCCATGCATAGAGTGATGCAAATGTTCCAAAAATGATCGTGGTGATGAATATACAACTATGTGATGATATTGTGAGCCATTGATTGTATATCATGTATGGACTGTATATGGTGTGAAGATTTCCCAATGAAAATACATTTTGAAAAGGAGACAATACAAAAAAAAACTCCATGTGTACATAATTCCTTTACATAAATTCTGAGAAAGGGAATAACTAAGTCAAAGAGCATGAATGTTATAAATTCTGAGAAAGAGTATAGCTAAGTCAAAGAGCATGTATGTTGTAAACTTCAGAAAGTTTACACCAATTTACAATTTTACTAGCAGTTGCTCCAAGTTTGACATTTGTAAAAATGGGGTGTTATTTGTCAGAAGCATTGTAATAACATAAAAGTCCATTTGTAGGACAAGTTACTGCTGTCTTGGCAAGACCAACAAAGATGGCTTTGTGGAAGTTCTCATCAAAGCATTCCCATGCCTGATCTCCAGCTCCCTCTACCCCCTCCTATTCCTGCCCTTGACTCAGATTCATGTCTCTTCTTAGGGCACATTCAGCTTCCTTGCATAAATGACCATTAATGCCATCACTGGGTGCACTCTCCTGGACATCAATAAACCTATCTCCTGAATGCACAGCAGTTGAGCAGGAACCTGTTCCATTTCGCAAGCATTGTCCAGTGGAGTACAACAATACTACTTGCCTAATTGCTTTAGTGAATGAGGATAGCTATTATTTGTATTTACCCAATGCCTTTCCCCATCCTTATTCTTTTAATATCCTCCCCCTCTTTTCCCTCTCCTTTCTTTAAGAGAATGCCTCTCCAACTCAAGTGATCCTTGTGAGGGGTCCTCCATCAGAGCAGCACATCTTTCCCCCACAGGGTTGGGGAAAAGATCCAATCTGGAGCTCTTATAGTAGAATTCTTCTGGATGCAAAAATTGTTCCAAAGGGCAGAACAGGACCCAAAAAAGGGCCAATCAGAGTCCTCCTTTGAAATTGACATACGAATGCTGAGAAAAGGAACTTCTCTCCATTATGGTTATTAAATTATGATTAGTTAAATCTGGTGCTGCTGGCAGCTATCTCTTTAACCACCCAGAGAAAGCTGTCTGCTCCGGAAGGAGGCCAGCATACCAAGAGAAGGAGAGACAGAACCAAGTGAGAACTAAGCACATCATTGAGCCCTTAGATCCATTGGTGATTGAAGTCAGTGCATCAATGGACCTGTGGGTAAGAAAACAAAAACCAGAAACAAAACATTTTTTTGGCTAACGCAAATTTGAGTTCATGTTCTGCCTCAAGTAACTAAAACATCTGATTACCATGGTAGGAAATGAGCAATATTAACAATATGTATCTTGGATTTAGTGGACAGAGATCACAAACCAGTAGGCCACATATGTTTCTTGTTAGGACCACACATTGTTTGCCCACAAAATAATTAAAAGTTTTTGAATTATTTGCTTAACATTATAAAAATTGGGAAATGTTGCATAAAAAATATGGATTTCTGGCTTCTCTTGAATCAGAAACGCTCTCTGGCAGCTCCGAACTCACATCCCCGCATGTCAGCAATAGAATGGAGCAGAACAGCAGCTTCCCCCTTTAGCCAAGACACACATTCTCCAGATTTCTGCAGACTTCCCTGGACCACTTTGCACAAGTGCGTTACCTTTTGGCCCCCGTAAAGCTGTTCATCTGTGATCATTGCCTTAGAATCTGATTATGAACCTTGCCACTTCCCTCCCCACCCCACCCCTACACACACACACTGGTTTCATGCACTCAATGTGGTAACAATCACATTTACCCCACCGTGACCCTGGACTCCATAAGGCAATGCTACAAATGTGGCTAAGAAGTAACTGCTTAGTCAACAGCTATTTCTCAGAAGCTCGGTCTGCAGAATACACACGTTAACTCATGGAAAATTCCTCCTTCCCTATTATTAAGAATCAAAAGATGTAACAGTACTTGAACAGTGTTTTTAAATTTGCAAATTCTAAGTCAAGATTCTTTCATTATGAATAGAAAAAAAAAATCAGAAACCAGATAAAGGAACCAAGATTCCAAAAGAAAGTTGTTCTGAAGAACTATAACAACTACTTCCTCAGAAGCAAATTTACTCCAAGAAACCAAAAAGAAAAAGAATTCTAGTTCATAGGTTTCTGTTAGGCTCAAAAAGACATTGTCTCTGTTAAATAGGTATATTCTGAGGTCAGAGAAAGATTTTCTGCAGATGGAAAAGCAACAACCAGATCTTTTTATCCTTTATTTTTAAGTCAGGTTTATCAAAGTATAATTTATAAAGAGTAAAATTCCTCTTTATTAAGTGTTTGACCTCCAAGAATTTTGACAAATGTATATACTTGTAATGTCACTACCATTACAATGCCATTATTACCCTCTTACCACACCCAGGCCTTTAGCAACCACTGGTCTTTATTCCATCACTATAGTTTTGTCTTTTCCACAGTATATAGCCTTCAGTCATTGACTTCTTCCACATGGTATAATACTTTTATGATTCAGTCACGTTGATGTGTGTATAAATTGCTTGTTCTGTTTTATTGTGTGACTGCACTACAATTTGTTGATCGCTCATCACTTGGTGGAAATGTGGATTGTTTCCAGTTTGAGGCAACTATGAATAAAGCTACAATCAATGTACAGATATTTATAGGAACATATGTTTTCCTTTCTCTTTGTTAAATATTTAGGACTGATATTACCGGGCTATACGGTAATTGCATGTTTAACTTTTTAAGAAACTACCAAAGTGTTTTCCACTAGCAATTTATAAGGATATCAGTTCTGCACAACCTTTTCAGCACCTGGTACCATTAGTCTTTTTAATTTCAGTCATTTTTGTAGGTGTGGACTTGTATCTCATTGTGGTTTTAATTTATATTTCCGTAATGACTAATGACATAGAACATCTTTTCATGTGCTTATTTGCCATCTGTATGTCTTTTCTCATTAAATACTCTTCAAATAATTTTTTTATATTGTATTGAGTATTTTCATATGTTGAGTCATTTCTGTAATCTTGATAGAATTCTGTTATCATTTATGCATTTTGAAAATATTTATGTGTACAGTCTCATGGCAGAAAAGGTTTTGTTTAGATTTCAGAGCAACCATCAAATTATTGAACACAGTGGCAGTCATAAAAGGTCTACTAGCTACTGCAGAAAACAGAATCAGTGACTTGGAGGACTGTTCAAGAAACTCTCCCAGGTCTTAGAACAGAAGGATAAACAACTGAAGCTGGGGACAAAGGATAAAAACCTTAGCTTTATAATCAATAGATATAGCAAAATACCCCTAGACTCAGATGTGCTGGTTTGAAATGATGTACGTACCCTAGAAAAGCCATGTTTTAATCCTAATCCCATTTTGTAAAGGCAATCATTTCTTCCAATCCCTATTCAATACTGTATGTTTGAATCTGTAATTAGATCATCTCCCTGGAGATGTGATTTAATCAAGAGTGGTTGTTAAACTGGATTAGGTGGAGGTGTGTCTCCACCCATTTGGGTGGGTCTTGATTAGTTTACTGGAATCCTATAAAAGAGGAAACATTTTGAAGAAAGCAAGAGGTTCTGTGAGAGCAGAACAGCATAGCCATGAGAAGCAGATAGTCCACCAGCAAGTGACTTTTGAAGATGACGAAGGAAAATGCCTCCCAGAGAGCTTCATGAAACAGGAAGCCAGGAGAGAAAGCTAGCAGATGATGCCGTGTTCACCATGTGCCCTTCCAGCCAAGAGAGAAACCCTGACTGTGTTCGCCATGTGCCTTCCCATTTGAGAGAGAACTTCATTGCCCTTCTTGAATCAAGGTATCTTTCCCTTGATACCTTAGATTGGACATTTCTACAGACTTGTTTCAATTGGGACATTTCCATGGCCTAAAACCTGTTAACTTGCAACTTATTAAACTCCCCTTTTTAAAAGCTGTTCTGTTTCGACATATTGGATTCCAGCAGCTAGCAAACTAGAACATCAGAAACATAACAATCTTCAATCTGAAAGGACCATGGCCCAGGCAGGGACAGGAGCTGGGAAAATTAAATTAATTTCAAGAATGAAGAAAAAAAAATTCTATGAGCTTCCCAATGGGAAACACACACAAAAAAAACATTATCTACAAAGGGAAATAGATAGACAGAATGGTCTCAAATGTACCTTCCATAGTTCAAAAGGCCCACTGACCCCTACCCCCAAAACTGGAGCATTGTTAAAAACCATCTTTTTCGAAAGGTGGCCCATTAGCGAGGAGTGAGTCATGAAATCAATTTAGTGGATTGTAGTCAGCATTTATACTTACATGAAACAGAAGAATAGACTAGCAGAATAAAAACATCTGGCATATTTTAAGATTGAGAATCCATACACACACTGAGTAATGTATTTCTTACACTCAGTTGCATCAAAAAAAGTTTGAGAAAAAAACCACACAATACCTATCACCCTCCCTTTTTCACTTCTTTCCCTTCGCAGGTGCTGCCAGGCCAGCCTCCCTGGGCCACCGCCTCCCCTCGCTCCCTGCCATGCCACTCTACTGCATTACTGTAAAATGGGGAGAGAAGCGCTTTAAAGGTGTATAACTGAATACTGATGAATGTCCAATGGTGTTCAAGGCTCAGCATTTTGCACTGACTGGAGTCCAGCTGGCCAGACAGAAAGTTATGGTGGAAGGAGTAATGTTGAAGGATAATGATTGGGGAAACATCAAAATAAAAAATGGAATTACTCCATTAATGATGGAATCAGGAGATGCTTTCCCTGAGGAACCACCAACTAAAACTGTCTTTGTCAAAGACATGACAGAAGAATAGTTCACATCTGTCCTAGTTTGCTAGCGGATGGAATGTGATACACCAGAAGCGGAACAGCTTTTAAAAAGGGGAATTTATTAAGGTGCAAATTTACGGTTCTAAAGCTGTAAAAATGTCCAAAGTAAAGCAAAGGCATAGACGTGTCCAAATTAAGGCATCCAGGGAAACATACTTTGATTCAAGAAGGCCAATGACATTCAGAGTTTCTCTCTCAATTGGAAAGGCACATGGAGAGGATGGCAATGTCTGCTAGCTTTCTCTCCAGACCTTTTGTTTCATAAAGTTTCCCCAGGGGCATTTTACTTCATCTCCAAAGGTCTCTGGTTGCAGAGGTTCTCATGGTTCTCGTGGCTCTGTCGCTTTCTCCAAAATACTTCCTCTTTTAAGGGATTCCAGTAAACTAATCAAGGCCCACCTGGAATGAGTGGAGTTACATCTCCCTCTAATCAAAGGTTAATACCCACAATTGGGCGTGTCACATCTCTGTAACGATAATCTAATCAAGTTTCTGGCCTAAAGTGTGAATAGGGTTTAAAAGAAATAGCTGCCTCTACAAAATGGATTAGGATTAAAACATGGCTTTTCTAGGATACATAGTCCTTTCAGGCTGGCACAGCATCTGCTATGGAATTACCAAGTGGATTGCCAAATCTTGGTAACACTGGTCATGCGAATGCCACAGTTCAGTGTATCCGACCTGTGCCTGAACTCAAAGATGCCTTTAAAACATATACAGGTGCCTTGAGAGCCTCAGGAGAAATGGCCTCAGGACAGTGTATTACTGCAGCCCTTACAGATTCATTTGACTCCATGGGTAAAACTTCTTCTAGCATTCCACCTATTATTCTACCGCAGTTTTTTGCATATGGTTTTCCCACAGTTTGCAGAGAAGGGTGAACAAGGACAGTATCTTCAACAGAATGCAAAGGAATGTTACATTCCAATGATGCAAGTACTACAGCAGAAACTGGAAGGCTTAGAGGATGATTCAGTTATAGAGATACAGTCTTCATCTGCATCAGCAGTGACACCATCTAAGAAGAGACTTTGGTTGATCCGTTCTTGCCTGTTAAGTTTGAAATAACCATCACTTGTACAGAATCTAAAGAAGAAGTAACAAAAGGAAAGGAAAATCAGCTTCAGCTTAACTGCTTTATCAATCAAGAAGTCAAGTATTTGACCAAAAGGGGGAAGAGAGAAATGAGACAAAACGAAATTTCAGTGGCTGAGAGATTTCAAACAATGTTGAGAGGTTATCTTGGAGGTTATTCTTGTGCATGATATAGATACCCCTTTTTAGTTTATGGTATAGTGGAGTGGCTGGAGGGAAGTACCTGAAAATGTTGAGCTCTGTTCTAATAGCGCTTATTCTTGAGACAATTGTGTTAAGATGTAACTTTTACAATGTGACTGTGGGATTGTGGAAACCTTGTGTATATATTGCTCCTTTTAGCCAGGGTATGGTCAGATGAGTAAAAATATATATATATGGATAAAAAAACAAATAATAAGGGGGATAAAGGCTAAAATAAATTGAGCAGATGGAAATATTAGTGGTCAATGAGAGGGAGAGGTGTGTGGTATGGTGTGCATGAGTTTTTTCTTTTTTCTTTTTATTTCTTGTTCTAGAGTGACGCAAATGTCCTAAAAATGATCATGGTGATGAATACACAATTATGTGATGATATTGTGAGGCATTGATGTAAACCATGTATGGAATGTATGTGTGTGAAGATTTACGAATAAAAATATCAAAAACAAAGCAAGAAGCCAAGTATCTTTTTACAGGACTTAAATTGTGGCTTCAAGAAGAAATCCTAAACAATCTCCAACATTGCAAAGAAATGCTTTGCATATCAAATCTTCCAAAATAAGCCAGCTACCTGCTTATGTAACTATTCAGGTGGTTCTTTTTTTTTAGAAAGAAAAACTCTGTGAATGCCAAAGTTCTTAAGGATGTTAAATTTCCTCTTATGTTGAATGTGTAGGAACTACATACACCAGAACTTCAAGAGAAAATTATCTCTTTTGGATCAAAATTCAAGGATCTAGAAGATAAAAAAAAAGTGAATCAGCCAAAGACAAGTGATGAAAAGAGTAGTCCCCAGAAGGAAGTTAAGAATGAACGCTTTTGTTTTGCTGATGATATTGACTCATAGTGGATATTATGACTTACAAGCAATGCTAACACATCAGGCAAGGTCTAGTTTTTCAGGTCATTATGTATCATGGATGAAAAGGAAGCAAGTTGAATGGATTAAGTTTGGTGAGGATGAGTTTAGCATCGTTACACCAGAAGATATTTTGCAGCTTCCTGGTAGTAGAGACTGGCATATAGCTCATGTTCTTCTCCGTGGGTCTCGCAGAGTTGAAATACTAGATGAAAGAAAATGAACAGTAATCTTCCTTTTAGCTCTTAATGCTCAGGTGTGAAAATAAATCTTACTTGTTGATAATTTCTATAATCCAGAACTTTAGAGGAAGATATTTAGCTGGCTTTATATTTCCCTTCATGTGAAACAAAAGAGGGTGGAGGCAGACTTGAAAGCCACTCTGTGTATGTTCTAGTTTGCTAGCTGCTGGAACGCAATATACCAGAAACAGAATGGCTTTTAAAAGGGGGAATTTAATAAGTTGCTAGTTTACAGTTCTAAGGCTGAGAAAATGTCCCAATTAAAGCAAGTCTATAGAAATGTCCAATCACAGGCATCCAGGGAAAGGCACCTTGGTTCAGGAAGGCCGATGAAGTTCAGGGTTTCTCTCTCAAGTGAGAAGTCACATGGCGAACACAGTCAGGGCTTCTCTTTCAACTGGAAGGGCACATGACAAACACGGCATCATCTGCTAGCTTCTTCTCCTGGCTTCCAGTTTCATGACGCTCCCCCAGATGCGTTTTCCTTCTACATCTCTAAAGGTCACCAGCTCGTGGACTCTCTGCTTCATGGTGCTGCGGCATTCTCTGCTCTCTTTGAATCTCCTTCACTTCTCCAAAATGTTTCCTCTTTTATAGGACTCCAGAAACTTATCAAGACCCACCCAAATGGGTGGAGACATGTCGTCACCTAATCGACCTTAATAACCACTCTTGATTAAATCCATCTCCAGGGAGATGATCTGATTACCTTTCAAACATACAATATCGAATAGGGATTATTCTGCCTTTAACATGGCTTTTCTAGGGGACATACATCCTTTCAAACCAGCACAGTGTATCAACCTAAAAAATGATAGAAATGATAAAGTTTTCTTTGGACTGTGCTGCCCTGTAACAGAGGTGTCCAGAAGACATTTTTAGAAAGCTTAGTTCTTGCATACATATTTTTTTTAATTCTGGGTTGAAATGCTGTTCAACTATTACCTTCTGTGATTTTTCTCCCTGCCTTTCTTAGCCCAATATTCAGCACTCAGGTGTTTGTTGCACACCTTTTCCCAATTATTTGTGGTGGTTCTTGCATGGTTCAAACCACCATTCATAGCTACCATGTTTTGCCTTACCTAACACAAATTTTGCCAGGAAAGTGGAAGAAGAGAAAAATGTTGCCCTCATCGTATAAAACCCATGCTGCTGTCCACACTTCGTAAAAACATGGGTACAATCAAGTATTTGTGCAGGCTGAACAGCTGACTCAGTCAGTTCTGTTGCTGACTTTTTATGACTTTAAAATAAATTGTAATCGATAATAGTACGTGTGATTAATCATTTATTAAGTCTCTCTCTGATGTACTATGGTTTGTACATTTAACTCTGCAATGGTTTTGTAATCAGCCTTTCTAAAAAATGTTGACAAGGTCTAGTTGCTTATTTTTTAGAAAATGAGAATTTTTAATTAAAAAAAAGAGGGAGTTACAGCTTTTGACCTCAAGTCTTTTGTTTGAGTGTTGGAGCATGACTGGAGTTCCGAATGTTTAATACTTATAATCTCTGCAGATGGTTAATTTTACTCTGCTGTTAAGCTACCATTTACAAATGGTTGTCATCTTCTTTGCTTGCAATACACGCGCACACACGCACACTATATTCTGCTTAAAAGTACAAACTTTTAAAAATAATGGAGTTCCTTGGATGCTGAGTGCAGTGATGCTCTTTTGAGTCAGATTCATTCCTTGGCTTAGTTGTTTTTACTCTCCTGTTAATCCCTAAATTCTTAGGGTCCTTTTCAAAATTTAATCTCAGATCAGTGATTTTAAAGTGATGGTAGAAAATACCAGGTGTAGGAAGAATTTCAATGTTACAGATTTCTTGCATTTTAATGCATTCTAATTAGTCAATTACTCATGCTTGTTTCAGGAGCTTTGATTGATTGCTAGAGAAACTAACAGCATATTCGCTAATGTATCTCTGATTTTAGGTATTTATAATGAAGTTTAAGGATTATCATGAAATCCCCATCTTTGTTTATGTTGTCTCAGTGATATGCAGAGCAGAACACCAATAACTGTTAGATTCCTCTCAAGTATGAGCAATGTAATGTAATCTGAGAACAGTAGGAGATAAAATAAACATCTCTTCTTCAGCTTCTTCACTGAAATTTTCAATATTGTCAATCAATACTCCTTTTACTTTGAGGGGAGAGTAGGGGCAGTGCAGAATAGAATGGGAAAGATGAGATCAGAAGAATTGTAATGATTCTTTTATATTTGTGTGATTTCCTCTAACTTTGCGGTTCTTTTATTCATTGTCTCATTTGGCCTGAGCAATTTTATGAGGACACAAATTTAGCAATTAGAATTCAGATTTTGATTTGCAGGACACTGTAGCTGTTGAATCACGCGAGGTAAGTTTAGCACAAAGCATGTAAATTTGTGTAGAATTTAGAATTTTAAAAATTTTTATTCCTTAATTGTTATAATTATAATAAGTTCAATTTCTTTTTATTTGATCTAAAAACATTATTCCAAGGATATTTTTTAAGTAGCAGCTAGATTTAAACCAGTGTTGTTTTCAACTGAAGCTATTTCAGAATTCAGCCCTGCATGCTAAAATAGTAGTTTGTTTGTGAAGGAGAGTAGGCAAAAAAAGTCTTAAATCCTGAACGTGCCTTAAATGCTGTGTAACTGCAGTTTTAGAGCTGTACGGTGTCACTGCTTAACTAGCTAGTGAAGTTAAACCAGCTAGTGCTTTGCTATTTCCAGGGGACTTTCACATACGTCTCATTTAAACTTCACAACAATCCCTGAGGTAAGCATCCATATTTTAAAGACTTGAGAGGTTAAATTATTTTGTAAGGTTATGAAAGCTAGGTTCTAGACTTTATCCTTGTTCTTTTAAAGTTAGGGGTTGGCAAACATTTTCTGTAAAGAGCCAGAGAGTAAATATTTAGACTTTGCAGGCTGTATAGTCTGCCATTGCAGCACAAAAGCAGCCACTGACAATATTTAAACAAATGGACATGACTGTACACCAGTAAAACTCTATAAAAACAGGTGGCATGCAGACAATTATTTGCCAATCCACTGTACTTTAAAAGCATCAGTGAGAATAGAACTGTGAATGGTTTTTGAAAGTCATGTTCTGGATTTCAGAATAGCTAGTTAAATTTTTTAACTAGTAATAGCATACGGGAAACTAACTTGGCATATTTTGGGAAACAATGCTTCCCTGGATATAGCCTATTGACTTCTTTATAAATGCATTCAATTTATTTAACAAAAATATATTCTGTGACCTTGAGGATACCTTAATGTGGTAATTTTTTCCAACCCCTATTCTGAAACCCTGGGAAATCAAATGCCAATATGCATTCTGTTGTTCTAAGAACACCAGACTACTGTAAAACAACTGTTATAAAAATGTTTATTGTTTGCCAAAACCAGTGGACCTCATCAAATGCTGCTTGGTAACAAAATCTTATCACAGTTTTAATTAAAAAAAATCTAAAAAAAAATCTATCACCCATATACCATTTCTGAAAATACTCACATGAATATAGTTTACTGAGCAATGAAAAAACATATGGGACTGAAATATTGCTTAAAAAATGTAGCAAGCATCTGTATCAGAGAAAGTTCTAGTTTGCAACCACAAAAATTAACTCTGGTTAATTTAACTCAGGTAGATTTAATCAGAAAGGGAATCTAGTAGAAATATATTGGATAACCTATTATTTACCTACTGCCACATAACAAATGAGCCCCAAATTTGGTGGCTTAAAACCGCAATATTTATTATCTCACAGGTTCTGTGGGTCACAGGTAGGCACATGGAGCTAGGCCTCTCACTCTGGGTCTCTCAGTGGCTGCCATGAAGATATCTGCTGGGACCACAGCATCTTCAGGCTCAACTGAGTGTGGATTCACTTTCAAATCCACTTGAGCATTTGTGGTCATGATTCACTTCCTTATGGGCTATTGGACTGAGGGCCTCTGTTCCTCATGAGCTGTTAACCTAAGGCTTTCCATGGTTTCTTTCTGCCTGGGCTTGTAGGGAGGCCAGGCAGAGCCCTGGCAGGAAGGAAACCACTGCAGCAGTAGCTGAATGCTGCACATCACCTCTGGCACTGCCAATACAGCTAGCTCCCGACTTAGAAGTCATGTCTAGGAGAGTTCCAAGATGTGGTGGCTTGGGTGGCTGCCGTGGCTCAGCAGGCAGAGCTCCGACCTGCCGTGCTGGAGGTCTGGAGTTCAATCCCTGGTGCCTCCTGCCCATATGCAAATTTAAAAAAAAAAAAAAAAAAAGATGTGGTGGCTCAGTGAGGTGTGCAATTTCGTTCGTCCTCCAGAGCAGCTAGTAAATAGCCAGGAACAGTCCAGAACAACTGCTGGGGCCACGTCAGTGACCGGACACACAGCGTACACCAGTCTGGAAGTAATGTCTAAGTGGTTATTGACATGGCCTGAAAATATTATAAAAATTATAAAAATAGTTATTTTAAAAAAGCGTATAATTTTATTATAAGCACAGACAATAATCATCTGAGTCTATTAGAGGAAAGAACATTTTATTATATTAAGGGAGAATAAATAAGTGATTATATATGCATATATTTTTCAACTTGGAATATGGAAATTTTCAAACATAAACAAGAGAAAGGAGAATAGTATAATTAACCCTTGTGCATCATAATTCAGCTTTAGTAATTATGAACATTTCAGTCAATCTTGTATCATCTATTCCATACACTTTTTTTCTGGCTGAAATATTTTGAAGCATATTCCAAACAATATAAATTATATAATATATAATTATTTAATATATAGTATATAAAATTAATATAATTTAAATGATTTTTAAAAACGTACAGCCATGGTTAAATAAATATGTGCTTATTAAATGTCTACTATGTGCCAGGCATCTAGGCAAACATACTATGATAAAAATTGGATAGACTTTTCTTAGTTACGTTAATGGGTATTCATATGTCAAATAACACAGTATAAATATAAATAAAAGTTGTGAGAAAGTATATTAACGAATTGAAAAAAAAACACAACCCTGAACCTACCTCTCTCTCTACTGAGGTAGATTCATATATATACCTCCTAAAGGTATAATATAGTATATAGTCTAATTGCTTGGGTAAGTATTTGTATTGAACTTTGCACCATACAAATATTATATATTCTTTTCAAATATACATGGAGCATTTACATGTTATAAAACAAACCTTAATAGGTTCCAAATAGTACAACTAGTAAAGCACATTCTCTGACTACAATATAATAAAAGTAAAAATTTATAACAGCAAAGAAAAATCATAAATACACAAGAAAGAAAATCCCACTTATTAACTAGAAATAAAGTGTATATAAACAGTCAAGAAGGTGAAGCATCAATAACAGATTTGTTAGAAAACAACCGTGACATATAAACATGACAACACAGCATTTACATGTATGAGGCATGCACACACCTGTACTTAGAACAAAATGCATAATTTAAATGTTTTTATTATTCAATGAGAATTAATGAAAACTTTGTGGAAATTAGTCATTGATTACCTTTCAGTGCCTAATTCACCCTTTTTGATCACTCTGTGAAAATGGATATGGACCCTTTAGATATTTTGTTGTTGTTGTTTGCCAGCTGGCACTGAAGCCTCATCAGTGAGGTCCTGGAAATACACTACAGTGGAAAAGGGTTTTTACTTCCTGGTTCTGGTGCCCTTGCTAGGCAGGCTTCTACAGCATGGCTAAATGTGTGTGTGTGTGTGAGTAAGCATGGCTTACTCCAGTGCCAGTCTCCTGCACCATCTGCAGCTCCTTGAGGCCCTGGCTTCAGCAGTACAGGGCAGCCAGCAGCACTAGGAGCCAGCAGCTCCCCCTGTCCCCACCTGGCAACCACCATCAATGGTTTAGTAGGAGAGTGCTCCTACCTCCTGCAGTCCTTGCAGCCTCTCCAGCACCAGGATCCTTCAGCGTTTGAAGCTTCTCCACTGTGCAGCTCAGGGGACAGCGCAGTGCAAGGGACAGCAGCACTCAGTAGCCAGAAGCCTCCTCTGGAACTCGCCCACCCCTCCTCCAACCTTGGATGGTTTTGCAGCAGAATTCCTCCAGTGAGATACCTCCCAGGAAACAGCTTTCCCTGGAACATTCGAGGGCAGATTTTTTGGCAAATTCCAGGGGACAGATTTACAATAAATTCCATCACTGGCACAGGACCACAGTGACTTCTCTGCCACCCTGTCCAACAAGGTGCATATCTCAGCCCCAGGGAATCTCTTCCCTGGGCAGTTAGCCTCAGCCCTAAGACAATGGCTGCTCCTGTATCTGCTATTCCTGTGTTCTTTGGAATTCTCTTTCCTTCAAACTAGCCAACCTCCCATTGCTTTAATTCCATGTTGTGGTTAATAATTATTTATAGTAACTCTCCCTATTCAAATTATTATTTGGTTAATCTCTTTTGATTGGACCCAGATCATACAACATGTGAAATTAGAAAAAGGGCAGCATATGAACCCCAATGTTCAGTATATACCTGGAGGAACTGAGTGGGGGGACATGAATGGACATTTGCACACTGGTGTTTATAGCAGCAGCGTTCATGAGCCATAATGGATGGAGGTGGTCTAAGGGTACAATGACTGAGGAATGGAAGGGGGAACTGTGGTGTATACATACGATGGGCTACTGAGCAAGAAGGAATGAAGTTGTGAGGCATGTGATTAGGTGCATGAACCTTAAGGTCTGTATGTTGAATGAAATATCAAGGACAAAAACACAAATATTATCATGCCTCACTCATATGGACTAACTACAATACAAACACTCAGTGAACTGAAGTCAAGAACATGGGTTATCAGGTTGGGGCCTATTATAAAGGGTCCTAGATTGTAAGTTCTTACAGCAGTCTCATAGATTCAGGAGTTGTAACTGTTACTTCTAAATTCTGAAATACTGAGCTGTTTGTATATAATCTTGTTGTTCCCAGAAACTTCAAGTACTTATGTGACACCTGAGACTCAAGCGTTAGAGCTCTGAAAGTCAGCACTACCCCATACAGGAACTGTTTTAAAAGTTAATAAAGGGATCAGACCTCGACTAGAGATATGAATGAAGCTGATTTGAATAGGACTAGGGTAGATCAGAATACTGGGTTAAGGATGATATTGTCCATATTTTAAAACTTCAATTTCTGTGCAATACCACAAGGAGAGATGTTTATTTGGTGCAAAATTTATATTTTAGGTAGTGCATTTCCAAATTTAACTTGTATGGTCCGTTTAGTTGAACACGCCAATACATGGAATCTTGAATGGGGCATGAGATTTTGTTGGTTTGTCCAGGTTAGTGTGATTTCCCAATATATCCCAGAGTAATTTGGACAATGAATAAATAAGTATTTGTAAAGTCCGTTAGGGGACTGGGAAGAAAGGAGGAAATATTCAGCCTCTCCATTTGGAGAATTTCTGATATCCTCACAAGCAGTGGGAACAACCAAATCAATAGGCTGAGCCCTCAATCTTGGGTTTTGCCCTTATGAAACTTATTCCTGCAAAAGATAGCCTAAGCTTCCTTAAAATTAGGCCTAACAGTCACCCCCAGAGAACCTCTTTTGTTGTTCAGATGTCGCCTCTCTATTTCTCAGCCAACATGGCGAGTGAACTCACTACCCTCCCCCCTAAGTGGGACTCCCAAGGGTGTAATTCTCCCTGGCAACATGGGCCAGGACTTCTGGGATGAGCCAGGACCTGGCATCAGGAATTGAGAAACCAAAATGAGGAAGAGAGGAATGAGACAAAGTTTCAGCAGCTGAGATAATTCAAACAGAGTCGACAGGTTATCCTGGAGGTTATTCTTATGCATTATATATATATATATATATCCCTTTTTAGTTTATGGTATATTGGAGTAGCTATTGAGCTGTATTCCACTAGCCTTGATTCTTGAAGATGACTGTATAAAGATATAACTTTTACAATGTGACTGTGTGATTGTGAAAACCTTGTGTCTGATGCACCTTTTATCTAGGGTATGAACAAATGAGTAAAAAATATGGATAAAAATAAATGAATAATAGGGGAATAAGGGATAAAATTGGATAAATGGAAATACTAGTGGTCAATGAGAGAGAGGAGTAAGTGGTATGGTATGTATGACCGTTTTTCCTTTTTCTTTTTCTTTTCTTTTTCTGAAGTGATGCAAATGTTCTAAAAAAATGATCATAGCGATGAATACACAACTATGTGATGATATTGTGAGCCAATGATTGTATACCATGTATGGAATGTATGTATGTGAAGATTTGTTCATTAAAAATATATATTTATATATAAAAAGAAATGCACCTGGCTGTTCATTTTGCTGGAATTAAAAAATGACCAGAGATGCATTTATATACTGATTCACAGGCTGTGGCCGATAGTTTAACAAGATGATCAGGGAGTTGGAAGGAACATAATTGGAAAATTGATGGCAAGGAGAACTGGGGGAGAGATGTTTGAACAGATCTCTCTGAATGGTCAAGGAATGTGAAGATATTCATATAACATGGGAATTCTCACCAAAGGGTGACCTCAGGAAAGGTATATATATGTGTGTACACATATTTATTTATTTATTTATATGGGCAGGCACCAGGAATCGAACTCAGGTCTCCAGCATAGCAGGCTAGAACTCTGCCACTGAGCCACCGTGGCCCGCCCATGAAAGGTGTATTTTAATAAAGTAGATAGGAGGACACATTCTATGGATACCAGCCAGCCTCTTTCCCCATCCACTCCTGCCATTGTTGAATTTTCATTTTAAAAACTGGCCTATTTCTCAGGATTGGATGTTATGCATGTGCTCAGCAACATGGAGTTTACTCACCAAGGCCAAACTGGCTGCAACCACTCTTAGGTGCCAATCTGCCAACAGCAGAGGTCAATACTGCACCCCTAAAATGGCACCCATTCCCCAGGGTGATCAGTCTGTTATTTGGTGGCAGATTGAATACAGTGGACTACTTCTTTCATAGAAGAGGCAATACTTTGTTCTTATTGGAATAGATGCTTAATGTGTGCGTCAATTTCCTTTCCTATAGCCAATGCTTCTACAGAAACTACCAGCTGTTGATGTTCAGAATGCCTTATCCACCATCATGGTATTGTATACAATATTACTTCTGATCTGATGACAGTAAACAAAGTGTGTCAGTGAGCCCATGCTCATGTAATTCAGTGGCCATACCATATTTCCCATTATCCTAAAGGTGCTGATTTGATAGAATCGTGGAAAGGTCTTTTGAAGACTCAGAGTGCAAGCTCGGTGGAAATACCTTGTGGGGCTCTGGCAATGTCCTTCACTAGGTTATACATGCTCTAAATCAGCCAGGATTCATGGGTCCAGAAGTCTAGGGGAGCAAATGGAAGTGACACCATTCATTATTACTCCTAATCATCTACCAGCAAAATTCTTGTTCCAATCTCCATGACCCTAGGCTCTGCTAGTCTGGAACTCATAGCTTCAAATGGAGGAGTGTTTCCACCAGAAGACACAACAATGATCAATTGAACTGAAGTTGAGACTGTTACCCAGCCACTTTGGGTTCTTCATGCCTCTGAATCAACATGTGTGCTGTTTTGAAACTGTTATATGCCCCAGAAAAGTCATATTCTTTTAATCCTAATCCAATCTTGTAGGGGCAGACCTATTGTTTGGATGGAACCTTTTGATTAGGTTGTTTCCATGTAGATACAACACATTCAATTGTGCATGCGACCTTTTGATTAGATGGAAATAAGACCCCACACATTCAAAGTGGGTCTTAATCCTTTTACTGGAGAGTTGTCTGAAGAGGATAAAAGACAGAAAACATAGAGAGAGCCCAGAGGTGACATAGAAGGCAGAGAGATGAAATCAAGAGACCCAGACATTTGGAGATAGTAAGCTAAGAGATGAAATCCAGATTCTGCCCTGGATAAGCTAAGCGAGGAACCACAGATTCTTAGAGTGAAAGCTACTGGAAACAGAAGCTGAGAGAGTCATTTGAAACCAAAAGCTGGGAGAGAAGGACAGCAGATGTCTCCATGAGCCTTCCTATGTGACAGAGAAATTCCAGACCCGATCAACCTTTCTTGAGAGAAGGTATCCTCTTATTAGTGCCTTAATACGGATATTTTCATGGCCTTGGAATTTTAACTTGTAACTTAATAAATCCCCTTTATAAAAGCCAAAAAAGAAGAAGAAAAAGAAAAAGAAAAAAGGCAGCAATGATGAAAGAGAAAGTGCATATGAAAGATGAAGGACAATAATGATAAAAGCAGAAACAAGTAAAATAGAAAATAGAAAAGCAGAAGAATTGATAAATCAATTTGAGAAATATTTGGAAAAGAATACCCAAGTTAAATAGACAAGTTTGTATTGGCAAGGTTTGTTAAATGAATGAGTACAAGAATGCAGAATATTAAAAAATAGGACAAAAAATATAACCGACCTTAAAAAAATAGAGGGCATTGAGATAAAGAGAATATTATATAAAACTTTTTAACAATAAAAACGAAATCTTATTAAATGGATCTAGGAAAATAGAAAAACCATAACAGAAAAGTTATAAAACCCAAATAGGTGAATAACCATGAAAAAATTATTGAAGAAGTATCCTTCAAAACAGTCTGGTTCTGGTAGTTTCACTATTATGTTCTTCAGCTTTCAAAAAGCAGGTAAATCTTACACTATTTTAACCATTTCAGCAGATAAAGACAAAAGAATAGAGTCCTACTCATTGTAAGACTTTTGTAGGTCTCACGGAAAAGTGGAGACACTGATACCTGATGAGCTAAGATTAAAATAGTTAACATGAATAAAGCAAGTGGTCTAGGGATTTATACATTCTAAGAGGAAAGGAGGGGGTGAGTGGAAAACAATATATGTTGAAGTCTTTAGCACTAAAACACTTAATTTAAGACATGCCTTCTGGCCATAAGTGTACCAGAAGAAAATATGGGTAATTTGTTTTATAGTCATAGAATTGGATAAGTAAAGGGAAGCACTGGCTAAAATACTCAATGTGAATTGAGCACCAAGTTTAGGTGTGGCTCAGAAACACCTGGGCCAAAGACACTCATAGTGAAATACAGATTTCTGGGAGAGCAGGGAGACAAGAAGCTATGATTTATATTATAGACAAAGTGAGAACCGCTCCCAAGCAAAGGACTGGACCAGGTGAAGTCATAAGTTCAGGACCTTGACAAAGCTCTGCAGTGCCAGGCTGGTTTCCCACGCTGTGCCAGCAGCCTGAGGATTGTTTGGGTGCTGCATGGATGCCACAGTACTCTCCACGGGATCCCCGGCCACATCCTGCTCACCTCAGCCCATGTTTTAGAGTGAACATTTATGTAGAGAGCTTCACTTCTCCACTTCCTCCTTCAGGCATAAAAATAAAATGATGCTGTCACCCCTTTGCCACTTCCTCCCAGATTTCTAGTAATTGCTTCTCCTCACCATTCACCATTTTGCTCTGTGAGGGATCCTTGTCCTTGCACACTTGACCTTTGCCAGTCTTCCCCTCAGTTTTGCCTTCCTCAGTGCAACCTTGGACTGAATTTTGTCCCCTTCCATCAGCCCTTGCCCTGCACCCACCTCGGTCTTCTATGCTTTGGGTGCGTTTGTAGGTCCAATAGCCATGCCCTGGAAAAAGAACTTTAGGTCCAGAGTCAGCAGCCTTGAGGGGAGCAGGATCAAATTAACATATGTCATGCATATTTTGTAAATATTCATTTGTTCTGGACTTCAAAAGTCTCTCCAAAGTAGGGTTGCCCAATTTAGCAAATAAAAATACAGGATGCCAAGATTAATTTTCATTTCAGATATACAACGAATAATTTTTTAGCATCAGTATGTCCAATGCAGTATTTACCCTGCATTAAATGTGCACAATCAGTCAAGCAGTTAAGTTAAACAGTCCTACTTATCTGCATGTCCTTCCCTAAGAAGCAAAGTTCTAATCCCTCTTCATTGGCTGTGGCCCATACACGGCAAAACACCCACCAATTTCAAAGTGGGCATTTATGTGAGTAGTCTGGGGCCAGTGTAGGAAGCATTTCAAAGTGGTTGCTAGGTGGCAGATCCTGACTCTGGAAAGCATTTTCCAAATTCTATTAGTGCTGCTTGGCTAGAGTAGCTTGGTAGACAGCCCAAACATGTATGGTTTATAGACCTTTACTCTGTTGCCATTTTTTTTTTAATTCCAATTTAAAATCTATGGCAAAAGTGAGTTATAATAACACTTTCTAAAACTTTTTATCTTTTGAGCCAAATGCCAGAATGTCTAGGTAAACACAGAACCAAGTAATCATGGGCTTAATTTACTTTAGTTATTTTTCCCTGCTGAATTTTTGAGATAGGTAAGACTGGATTTCTTCCAAACAAATCTGACCAGGAGAAAACTTGAAAGTACTGGCTAGTTTGAAGTATACCTACATGATTTCTGATACAGTTTTACCTGGAAAATGGTGCATGCACATGGAATTTTCTTTTTTTAAATCTCAACTCCTTTTGCAAACACCAAACTCTTCACACAAAAGGAATAGTGTAGCCTACTTAGATAACTCTTTATTCAAATTACTTAAACAACTGCATGAAACAAGACTTGTAATTCAAAAGGCTGTCTTGTTAATCCAGAGAAAGGACAGGATCCAAGAATGGACAGAAAAGAAGGGAGTTAGTCACCAGGAAATAAAGCCAAGGGAAGTTAGTGACAGTGATGAGGGCACCCCAAACTTTTAACCAAAAGGGAAGGGAACCCCCCTTAAAGTATGTTCATGCATTATTTCCGCATTAAGATTGTATTAAGCAGATACCCAAATTACGCATAATAGGATTAAACAATACACACATCTTTGTTAACTAAAGTGGTCCCTTTCACTACCTTAACTTTTCCAGGGATGGAGAGCTGGGAAGAAAGTGAAGAATAATGGAAATTTGAAGTTAGAAGTTTTCATTCTTTTTCTTATTGGTGTTCAGATTTTGCACAGAAATAACCTAAATATGTAGCCACAGGGACATTTGCAAATACTTTAGGTAATATTGAGTAGAACCACATAAAACTGCTGATATTTCACTTAATTTTGACTTACAAAAATGACAATTTCATTGGATTCTACCTAATGCTGTGCAACCATTAAAAACTTATATGGTAGCTCATCCAGTTACCCTAGATGGTGGCATATCCTGTTCCCACAAAGAATCTTTGAACAACTAGCCAAAACTGTCAGGACCATCTGCTCCTACTAGGGTGCTTGTATGTCCCTGCAAATTTATTGGGTAGCAGCCTGAAAGACTGTACCAGGAAACTCATCTCTACTCTCCCTCCCAGAACATGTTCTGCAGGTAGAAGCAGCTTGGGGACATCTAAAGCACTGTCAGAAACAATAGAGTTGAAGCATCCTGGGGCAGGGGATTACCTATTCTAAGATGTAAAATGGAGCACCCAGGAGGGTGAGAAATTCTATTCATAAAGAGTAGAGGGGAGATTCAAATACCTACAATTAAAGGAATTTCTAAAGCCATGAGCCAGCACAAGCCCAGGACAAGAGTTAGGCCTTGAAAAGAGAACACACTACTCAGGCTGATCTTGATTTAGGGCTAAACTCTAAAAGACAGCATTAACCAGCATTAACCAGCATACAGACAATTTGCAAAGAATGTGAAAGATGTTTTTGAGTTGGTTAGTTTGTTTTTGCTCACTCCTGTTGCTCAAGGAAATCTCTGTACAAGTTGAATGCAGACTTAAGGAACAGATAGCTCAGGAACTAAATCCTATAGTTAACACTTTAAAATATTAAAATATACAGTGTGCCTCAAAAAATTACAAGAAAAATAATGGAACAGTAGGTGATGGGCCATCTGAAAGATGAGATAAAAGTTCAGAAACTATAAATGAAGAACATCAGACTTTGGACATATCAGACAAAGACTTATGAATGAACTGTATGAGAAACTCATTAAAAAGGTAGAAAAATTTAAAAGGAACCAGAAATACTGGAATTGGAGGCCACAATTAACTGAAATTAAAAGTTCCCCAGAGAGTTTCAATAGCAGATTACAACTGACAGAAGAAAGAATCAGAGAAGGCAAAGATGAGGCAAAAAAATTCAGGCTGAAGAGCAGAAAGAAAAAAGAATGAAAAAAAAAGGAAAACGCCTAAGACACCTGTGGGACATTATCAAGTATACCAATATATACATTATGGAAGTCACAAAAGGAGGAGAAAGAGAGAAAGGGGGCACATTTGGGTTTGCTAAAATTCATACAATATACCATAAATGGGTTGACATTTGCAACAAGGATTTATTGTCATAATTTACAGCTCCTAAGCTGTGAAAATGTCTAACTCAAAGAATTAACAGGATGATGCCTGGACTCTGAGAACAAGCTGCCAGGATCTGGGACAATTTTGCAACATGGGAGGGCACATGGCTGGTGTCTGCTGGTCCTTCATTCCTGGGTTTCATTGTTTTCAGCCCCTGACTTCAGTAACTTCCTGTGTGTTTTCTATGGTTCCTCTCTTAGCTTCTCCAGGGCATTTCTCTATGAGCTTCTCTTAATTTCATCCCTCTGCTTCTTTGCAGCTTTTATCCACTTATAAAGGACTTCAGCAAGAGAATCAAGACCCACCCTGAATGATGCAGGTCTCATTTCAGTTGAAATAACCTAATCAAAGGGTTCCATCCACAATAGGTCTACCAGCAGGAATGGATTAAAAGAGCATGGCCTTTCCTGGGGTAAATAACAGATTTAATATACAGGACAGAAGGAAATGCTCAAAGATATAATGGCAAAAAAAATCCCAATTTTAACAGAATACATGAATATACACATTTGAGAAGCTCAATGAACTCCAAACAGGATAAACTTGAAGAGTAGTACATAGTACATAGTAGTCAAACTATTAAATGCCAAGGACTAGGTAAGGGTTCTGAAAGCTATAAGAGAAAAGCAATCTTTTATGTACAAAGGAGTTCCAGTAAGATTAAAGTGCCAATTTCTCATCAGAAAGTGTGAAGATAAGAAGGCAGTGGGAAAAAATATTGAAAGTGCTGAAAGAAAACAATTTCCAACCAAGAATTTTATATCCATAAAGACTGTCTTTCAAAAATGAGGGAGGGATTGAGACCTTCCCAGATGAAAAAACAAAATGATGGGGTACAAGATCAAAATGCAAAAATCAGTAGTATTTCTGTACACTAATAATGAACAATATAACAAGGAAATCAAGACAAAACTTCCATTTCTAATAGCAAATGAAAGAATCAAATATCTGGAAATAAATTTAAGCAAGGATGTAAAGTTTTTGTATATGGTAAACTACAACACATTGCTTAAAGAAACTGAAGAAGACTTAAATAATTGGAAGGATATTACAGGTTCATGGATTGGAAGACTAAATATTGTTATGATGTCAATTCTACCAAAAGTGATTTACAGATTCAATAAAATCCCAATAAAAATTCCAATAGCCCTATTGCAGAAATGGAAAAGACAATCATCAAATTCATATGGAAAGCTAGAGTCCTGAATAGCCAAAGCCATTTTGAAAAAGAAGAATGAAATTGGAAGTCACAATTTCCTGATTTTAAAACATACCACAAGCTACAGTAATCAAAACCAGATGGTACTAACACTAGGAAAGATAAATAGACCAATGGAATAAAATTAAGAGTTCGGAAATAAACCTTCACATCTATGACCAGTAGATTTTGACAAGTGTGCTTAGTCCACTCAATGGGGGAAATAAATGTTTCTTCAACAATTAGTACTGGGAACTTAGAAAAGAATGGAATGTCTACTTCAAACCTATGAAAATAAACTTAGAATGGCTCAAACCCCTTAACAGAAATGAATGTCTACTTCAAACCTATGAAAAGTAACTCAAAATGGCTCAAACCCCCTAATAGAAGAATCAAAACCATAAGGCTCCTAGAAGAAAACATAAGGGATTATCTCAGGACCTAGCGTTAGGCAATGGTTTCTTAGACTTCATTCCAAAAACATGAATAACAAAAGAAAAATATGTAAGTGTGACTTCATCAAAAGTAAAAACTTTTATACATCAAAGGACTTCATCATGAAAGTTAGAAAGATAACTAACAAAATGGGAGAAAATATTTGGAAACCACATATCTGGAGAGGGTTTAATATCCAGAATATATAAAGAAATCCTACAACTCAATAATAAAAATAAACAAACAACACAATTAAATGATAGGCAAAAGACTTGAAGGAACATTTCTCAAAAGAAGATATACAACTGGCCAATAAGCACATGAAAATATGCTAAATATGATTAGTCATTAAGGAACTGCATTAGGAAATGCACAGCAAAACCACAATAAGATACAATTTCACACCACTAATATGGTTACTATTTAAAAAAGGGAAAATAGCAAATAATGGAGAGGATGTGGAGAAATAGGAGCCCTCATTCATTGTTGGTGGGAAGATAAAAAGGTGCAGCCTCTATGGAAAACAGTTTGGCTGTTCCTCAAAATTAAGTATAGAATTACCATTTAGTAGTCCCACCTCTAGGTTGAAGAACTGAAAGTAGGAACTCAAACAGATATTTTCACACTGATATTCATAGTGACATTATTGACAATTACCCAAAGATGGACACAATCCATGTGTCCATCAACAGATGAATGGATAAACAAAGTATGGTATATACACACAATGGAATATTATCATCCATAAAAAAGAATGAAGTTCTGATACATGCTGCAGAATGGATGAACCTTGACGGCATCATGGTGGGTGAAGTAAACCAGACAGAAAAGGACAAAGATTGTGTGATTTCACTGCTATGAAATAATTAGAATAAACAAAACTTATAGAATCAGAATCTAGAATATAGGTTTTCGGTAGACAAGGTGGGATTGGGAATAGGGAGTTAAGGCTTAAAAAATAGAGTTTCTGTTTGAGGTGATGGAAAAGTTTTTATAATGGATGGTGGTGATTGTAGTACAACACTGGGAATGTAATTTGCACAAATGAATTATATATTTGAGTGTGGTTAATTTCCCCTAAAAGGGGAAATTTTAGGTTGTGTAAATGTTACCAGAATAAATTTTTTTTAAACCCCTGGGTATACAACACAGTGAACCCTAATATAAACTATGAACTATGGCTAATAGTATAATTATAATAATATTGTTTCATCAACTGTAACAAAGCTACTATACTGATGTAAAATGTTAATGATGTAACAAACCGTGCATGTGAGAGAGGTATATGGAAATGGTACTTTTGCATGATTTTTCGGTAGACCTACCACTTTTGTCATAAAGAAAAACAAATAAAAATACATAGTATCTCTATAAATATTGGTATGGAATGTTATACATGAAAAATTGTAAGATGCAGAGCAATGCAATAGGATATTAGCGTGTGTAGTGTATGTGGAGATACATAAGTGTTTATTTGTGCCCACCGTGAACCTGGACTTTTACAAAACACAACTGTTAACAGTGGATGTCTCTAGAGAACCAACCAGAAGTATGGAGACAAAAGTGACAGAGATGTGTTTCACTGCTATGCAGTTCCAATTTTTATGATGTGTGAGTCTTAAAACATTTAAAGGGGGTGCAAAGGTAGTTTAGTGGTAGAATTCTTGCCTACCATGGGGGAGAACTGGGTTCGATTCCTGGCCCATGCACTTCTAAAAAAAAAAAAACAAAACAAAACATTTCAACAAATGGTGCTGCAATAGTGGGATACACGGAAAATGAATGAATGTGACCCCCTCACCATACAGCATACAAAAAAAAAATAAATAAATAAAGCCCAAAATAAAGAAACTACTGTTTAAAGAGGTGAAGGATCCTGTCCAAGCCATGCAGTGGCCTCAGGCTGGAGCCCACTGAACAACCTGGCTGCTCAATTGCTTATCTCATTCCCACAATTCAAAGAAGAGCCAACAGTAGCCCCTTGGACCTGACAGGTTCCGGGAGTCACTCTCCAGATTGACCTTATGGTTTACCTGGGATATAAATCGTTCTAGTTCAATGGAAAACTTTCTCCCAGAACATGGTGTCACTGGAAGCTCAATATATCACATTTGAACCATTTTCACATTCTAAACTAGGTGGTGACTTGGTTTAATGGATGCTGATACAGGAACTCCAAGCAAGAGAGAAGCCTTTCCCCTTATGTTCAAGTCTCCTTAAGATTTTCCTTAGGCCTAGAAGATTCCTCTGTTTCATTTTCTACAAGTCCTTACCCTTTTGTCATTATGATTTTTTCTCTTTATGTGAGAGTTAGGATAGCAGAATTTTATTCTAATTATTTGCTTTCTAAGATTAAGGGAAATATCGTCAGAGTTTGGGTTTTATGCAATTCTTCGGCCAGGTCTCTCCCAGCCCTGCCTTCTCTATCCCCATAATCCACATTCCCCCAATTGTTTGACTGGATAACATCCTAAAATTATTCTAATCTATACCAGTGTTTCCCAAACTGGGCTGGGAAGAAGAAACAGCTTCATTTTCCAGTTGAAGAAACTGGTTTTAGAGATTAAGTGGCTTGTCCTTATTCCCACAGCTTGAAAGTGGCAGACCCAAACTGAAACCCAGCTTCCTGACTTCCAGCCAAGTGTCCCCAGTCTTGATATAAAACTGCTTATTTTCCCCTTCCCCTCCAGCTACTATCCTATTTTTCTCCTACCTTTTATTGCCAAAATTCCCACACTTTCCATTAAATCCCTCTATGCTGGCCTCTTCCTCCATTAGTCCTGCAAGTTGGATTCCAAACCCAGCAAGACTGAGGTCTTCTTTTTAAGAAGGTTTTGTCCAAAGACAACTGATCAGTTCTTCAAAATCTCTTTTTCAAGTCTCATTTCTTAATTTGTCATTTTGACTCTACCACTCCATTATACCAGGAATCAGGGGAATACTGTCAGGGATGTGTACGATTCTGAGAAAGGGAGATCGAGAAGTCCCAGCTAACAGCGTGGGCTGTTAGAGGACCAACCAACTGCAGGACACATGAGTGAGAGTATCTGGGTCCTTATGACCCAGGAGTCACTCCAGGTGGCATGAGAGAGCCCATGGAATAGTAAGAAATAATAACTAAAGCCTGCTATATTAAGTCACTAAGCGTTGGGTGGTTTGTTTCACTGAAAAGGCCAACTGAAACGCCTCCTTTAGTATTGCTGTCCAGAAAAAGGCATACTAATAATACCTTGGTGAATATTCCAAATGTAGGCATTTTCTAGCAATTATGTACATAAACACAAAGCTATTTGCATTTTTTAAAAACTCAAAGTAGGACATGCTGCATAATTTTTAAAGCAATTTTACCCCATTTAACAATGTATTTTGAATTTCTTTTTCTATGACTAATTATACAGCTATGCATTACTTTTTTTCATTGTATTCTGACTTATCAACCAGTGGGACAAAGCTGCTTCTAATTTTTTTGCCTCCCTAAGAAATACTTTCATGAACATCCTTGAAAATACTTCTTTGCTCATAGCAATAAATTTCTTTGAAATTACTTCCTCACAATTGATTCCTGCATGTGAAATTAATAGGTGAAAGACTTCAAGGTTTTGGTAAGGAATCATCTAGTTGCTTTCCAGAAGGTTGTAGCAATTTACATTTATACCATGAATGACTGAGAATGCCCTTTGTCTGCACCAAGAGTGGCTATTATTATTATTTATTGTTTTGTTTCATTTTGTTTTAGAAAATCTCTGCCAATCTACTGGATAAAAACCCTATGATCTCATTACTGTTTTCACTTTGTTTTTATTGTTGAGGTTGAGTATTTTTTACTTGTAATAGGTGCTCATGCCTCCTTTAAAATGCTAATTCTTGCTCTTTGCTCATTTTTCCAGCATCAGTGATCTTCTTCTTACTGATTTATGAATGCTATAGATACTAATGTTTGGTCTGCTATGTGTACTTATTTAAATATTTTTCTCATCAGGTTGATATCCCTCTAATTTCATGGGTTTGTGCTGCTTTTCTTAGTGCACAAAGGTTATACTTTTTTTAAATTTTTAACTTTTTTATTGTATAGTATAAAATATATACAAAGCAAAGAAATAAAAAAGCAATGGTTTTCAAAGCACTCTTCAACAAGTAGTTACAGACAGATCTCAGAGTTCTTTATGGCCTAACATATGATCCTCTGACATTTTTTCCTTCTAGCTGCTCCAGAATATAGGAGGCAAAGAGGGCTTAAATATTTTTTATCATCACAATTGACTTTTTCCTTCTTTTTTGTGTGTGAAAAATAACATATATAGAAAAAAATGTATACATTTCAAAGCACAGCACCACAATTAGTTGTAGAACATATTTCAGAGTTTGACATGGGCAAAGTAGGTTTTGGAATTTTTATTGGTACTGTGTTGAATCTGTACATCAATTTGGGGAGAATTGACATCTTAACTATATTTAGTCTTCCTGTCCATGGGCAGGAAATGTCTTTCCACCTATTTAGATCTCCTTTGATTTCTTTTAGGTATGTAGTTTTCTGTGTACAAGCCCTCTACATCTCTAGTTAAGTTTATTCCTAAGTACTTGATCTTTAAGTTGCTATTTTGAATGGAATTCTTTCCTTAACTGACTCCTCAGCTAGGTCATTGCTTGTGTATAGAAATGTTACTGATTTTTGCACATTGATTTTATATCCTGCCACCTTGCTGAATTTGTTTATTAGCTCAAGTAACTTTACTGCAGATTTCTCAGGATCTTCCAAGTATAATATCATATCATCTGCAAATAATGAGAGTTTTACTTCTTCCTTTCCAATTTGGATGCCTTTTATTTCTTTGCCTTGCCTGATAGCTAGAACTTCCAGCACACTGTTGAATAATAGTGGTGACAGTGGGCATCCTTATCTTGTTCCTAATCTTAGGGGGAAAGCTTTCAGTCTCTTGCCATTGAGTACAATGCTGCCTATCGTTTTTTCATATATTCCCTGTATCATATTGCGGTAGTCACCTTTGATTCCTATCTTTCAGAGTGTTTTTATCAGGAAAGGATGCTGAATTTTGTCGAATGCTTTTTCAGCATCAATCGAGATGATCATGTGATTTTTCCCTTTCAATTTGTTACTGCACTGTATTACATTAATTGACTTTTCTTGTGTTCAACCATCCTTGCATTCCTGCTATAAACCCCACTTGGTCATGGTGTATAATTCTTTAATGTGCTGTTGGATTCGATTTGCTAATATTTCATTGAGAATTTTTGCATCTATGTCCATCAGGGAGATTGGCCTGTAGTTTTCCTTTCTTATAACATCTTTACCCAGTTTTGGTATTAGTATGATATTAGTTTCATAAAATGAGTTAGGTAGAGTTCCTTTTTCCTCAATTTTCTGGAAAAGTTTGAGCAAGATTGGTGTTAGTTCTTTCTGGAATGTTGGCCCTGGGCTTTAAGCCATCTGGCCCTGGGCTTTCCTTTGTAGGAAGATTTTTGATGACTGATTGAATCTCTTTACTTGTGATTGGTTTATTGAGATCTTCTATTTCTTCCTGAGTCAGTGTAGCTTGTTTGTGTGTCTCCAGGAATTTGTCCATTTCATCTAAGTTGTCTAGTTTGTTGGTGTATAGTTGTTCATAGTATCCTCTTATGATTTCTTTTATTTCTTCAGGGTCTATGGTAATACACCCCTTCTCATTTCTGATTTTGTTTATTTGCATCCTCTCTCTTTTTTTCTTTGTCAGTCTTGCTCATGGCCAATCAATTTTATTGGTTTTCTCAAAGAACCAAGTTTTGGTTTTATTGATTCTTTCTATCGTTCTTTTGCTCTCCCATTCATTTATCTCTGCTTTAATCTTTGTTATTTCTCTTCTATTTACCTTGGGGTTAGTTTGCTATTCTTTCTCAAGTTCCTCCAGATGTGCTGTTAAGTCCTTGATTTTTGCTCTTTCTTGTTTTTTAATATAGGCATTTAGGGGAATAAATTTCCTTCTCAGCACAGCCTTTGCTGCATCCCATAAGTTCTGATAAGTTGTATTCTCATTTTGAAGGGCAATTTAGCTGGAAGTCTTTCTCTTTGAGGATCTTGAATATATCATACCACTGCCTTCTCTCCTCCATGGTGCTAGTTGAATAGTCTGAACTCAGTCTTATTTGGTTTCTCTTGTATATTGTAGACTGTTTTCTCTTGCCACTTTCAGGATTTTCTGCTTCTTTTCAACATTTGACAGGCTGATTAGCATGTGTCTTGGGGAAGGCCTATTTGGATTTATTCTGTTTGGAGTTTGCTGGGCTTCTTTGACTTGTATATTTATGTCTTCATGAGGGTTGGGAAGTTTTCCCCCATTATATCCTCAATTACTCTTCCTAACCTTTTCTTCCTCTCTTCTCCATCCGGGAAACCAATGATTCTTATATTTGTACACTTTGCTTTTTCTATCATTTCCCTGAGACCCAATTCAAATTTTTTCAACTTTTTTGCCATTTGCTGTTTTGAGTCTTCCAAATCAGTTATCCTGTCCTCTATATCACTTATTCTTTCTTCTGTCTCTTCAAATATGGCATTATGTGCCTCTAGTATGTTCTTTATTTGGTCAACAGAGTTTTTAATCTCTGTGATATCTGCTATTTTTCTATTTATTCTTTCAAATTCCTCTTTATGTTCTTCGACTATCTTTTTTATCTCCTTTATGTCACTTGCTGTCCCACTTATTTTTTTAAGTATAGTTGTATGAACATCTTTGATTAGTTGTTCCAACGTCCGTGTCTCCTTAGGCATTTTAATTCGGTCACTAGGCAGGGCTATATCTGTCTGGATTGTGATATGCTTAGTGATCTTCTGCTGTCTTTGTGACATGTAAATATTTTGATTGATTTACTTTGGGAGTTGATTTCTTTCAGGAGTCTAAGAACTTGTGTTTGCAGGATGGTTGAACAGCAGGGAGCAGGGTATGAGGTGGGGCACTCAATGCAGTGATTTGTTTCAGAGTAGGTATAGGGGCAGGTTTGGGGATTTTACACTGATGCTTGTGGATGTGGGCACCCAGTGGCCAGAGAGGCTGTAGTTGTGTGGGTGCACAGGTCTAAGAGGTGTAACACTGGTGTGCACTGGTCTAAGGCATGGGGCCCTTTGGTTGCATGCGTAGAGCTGTGGCAGCAGGTAGGCATCATGCCTTCATGGATTGGGGGCAGATGTGAACCCCCTGCGCAGGTCAGCACTTTCTTAGAGCTGGGAAGTGTGGCTGAAGGCCATGCACATGTGTGATTCTAGGACTGCTGTAAAGTGCGGTTCCCAGAGCTGAATGACGTGATTGGGGGCCTGTGCACATGGGTGGGTCTAGGAGTGCTGTAAACTGATGTGCAGAGCTCAACAGGGGTGGGGTGAGGCAGTGCAACAGTATGGACAGGGGACAGGGGTAGCCTGGGTATGGAGGTTAGTGCCCACAGCCTTTATAAACTGGCAACAGCCTGCAGGGAACAGGGAGGGGGAGCTAGTGCTTGGGTGGGGTGCAGGAGAGGTGTGTTAGGCCACACTTGGCATGGGGGGTATGGGGCAGGTACGTGCACTGGGGGCTGGTGGGATGGGGATGCCTGGAGCGTGGGGTTTGAGTGTATGGGGTATGTGGTGAGTCGCTGGTCACAGCGCTGCGCTGATGAGGGTAGCACACCCAGGGAACGTGGCCTGGCTAACTTCCTAGTCCCAGGCTCCCAATCATGCACTCCCGTGGGCTCCACGCCTCCATGCCAGGCTCCAGCTTTCTGCCTCTCCATTCCTAGGCCTCTGCAACTAGGGCTGCCCTATGTGGTGCAGAAATCTCTCCCAGGTCAGCCGCACTCCCAAATCGCTGCCTCAGTCACCCTCCTGTCACTTCTCTAACTTATCTGTGGAGCACGGCTAATCTTGAGCTACTCTATTTGGCCATCTTCCCAGAAGTGAAAGGTTATACTTTTTAATTTTTCAAATCTGTCAAACTTTTAGTTTTTGTATCTGCCACCGGCGTCATCAAAGTCATCCTTTTATAGGTTAGCAAAGTTAAGTACATTTAGAGAGTGTCAGTTGCCATCCCGTAAAATTCAGACCCCTCAGCCTGTATCATACTCCAAATTTCAGTCCCTCCATAACTAGCCAGTCCCTCCATAACTAATCTTCTACAACCTCTAGCAAACCCTTTGCTCTGATAAGGCTGGATTCTGGTATATGGAGTGCATGGGCTCTGAAGTAGGCTAGACCCTTGTAAGGATTCTGATTCAACCATTTACCAACAGTGTAATGAGCTTTTTTGAGCCTCAGCATCTTCCTATTTAAATGGGGAGAAGGGAGCCAGGATTACTCTGAGATTAATTTTTGTGCAATGAATAACAGTGACTAATATAGTTAGTACCGAATAAATATTAGTTTTTTCTCCAGCCATGCTCCATGTTTTTGCTCATGCTGGGACCAGTATGAAAAATCTCCATGTTTG
Source organism: Myrmecophaga tridactyla (assembly GCA_004026745.1). NCBI lineage: Eukaryota > Metazoa > Chordata > Mammalia > Pilosa > Myrmecophagidae > Myrmecophaga > Myrmecophaga tridactyla. The sequence goes on from PVIY010008238.1 coordinate 44,522, forward strand.
TCCCAGTTCTGTACAGCTTCCTTCATAAAGATTCCTATTGGACATGGAACTTACCATCTGTGTTGGCTTGAAACTGTTGTGTACCCCAGAAAAGCCAGGTTCTTTAATCCTGATTTTACATTGTAGGGTGGGATCTTTTTGATTTTAAGTTGTTTCTATGGAGATGTGTCTCTACCCATTCAAAGTGGGGTTGCTTACTGGAGTCTTTTAAAAGGGAACCATTTTGGAAAAAGCTTCAGAGCTGACACAGTCAGAGAAGTTTAGAGATGCAGAAACAAAACCCCCTGGGAAAGCTGTTTGAGGGAGCCAGGAGAGAAAGTAGTAGACATTGTTATGTGCCTTCCCAGCTGACAGAGGTGTTCTGGACCCATCTGCCTTTCTTGAGTCAAGGTATCTTTCCCTGGTGCCTTAGTTTGGACATTTTTATAGCCTTAGAACTGTAAACTTGTAACTTAATAGATCCTCTTTTTAAAAAGCTGTTCCGTTTCTGGTATATTGCATTCTGGCAGCTTTAACAAACCAAAACACCATATATCTTATTCAGCTTGAGAGTCTTATATTGTTATTTTAATGTTTTGGGTATGTTTAACCAGGCAAACAGTAAGCTTCTGGAACATCTGGCTCATTGCTTGGCACTTAAAAAGGCACCCAATAAGTATTTGTGGCATGTAGAATTAATGAATGAAAAGTATACAAGATACAACTGCAAGGTAATGAAAATAGTCAACAAAGTGTACACAAAATTAGCCTAATTATTAGGCTAGGCACATAGTTGGTGATCAAGGAAAATTTGTTTAGGTAATGTATCAATAATTGATATCTCATTCTCTGGCGTTCTGCATTATACTACAGTTCAATTTATTGTAATTTTTCTAATATTTCAGGTTACTGTGTCTCTTCAATTCTAAAATGAGCTCTTTGTCCCTAAAATTTTAACATCCCTAAAATTGTGATGTCTGTAATCAAAGAAATCCCCCTGGCCAGGCAACAGTCATGATATAGTTGACATTGCCTGTGCATTTGTCAACATGGTCATAGTTATTTGTCATAGTTATCATTTCCATTGAGTTCCATGCAGTTTAGTATTACATTTGTCAGAGCCATATGCAAGCAATGAAACTGAAGTCAGAAGAAATAGTTAGATGTGGTAAAATAGCTGAAAATCCAAAGCAGCCAAAGACCAATTCATGTATCATGCAGGACTACATGAGGCATGGAACTTCAGTTTGTCAGAAACATCTTTCTGGACACAAATACAGAGGCTGCATAGCTTGCAGTGATATATTATTTCACAGCATAAGAAAGCTATGCATTTAGTCATATAGATAGTGTCAGTGTCAAACTTGGGTGTTGGTAGCTAAGAAGCAAATTCCAGAGACAAGATTGGAATATTCTTTTTCAGAACCGGAGCATCATTAATGCACTCAGAGACAGAGAACAATATTACATAGATGCTCTGCATGAAAAGATATTTAGAAGAATTGGAATCATTGTCTAGATTTTTGGAGAACACTTTGATCAATTTATTTTGCTTATATTTTCCTTTTCTATAGATGCACATTAATTAACAGTCTGTCTAAAGTCTGAAAGCACTATCAATAAGTATAAAATAAAATTTCTATGGGATAACACACTGTGTCATGGTTTAATTGGTAATTTTTTCCTTTCTTAGTGGTCCATAAAGTTGAAGATGTCTTAAATTTTAATAGAAATGATAAATTGTAGCACAGTAATGTAAGTACACTGAATGAAGGTGAATGTGAGAATCATACCGGGAGAAGGGCTGGGGGCACATTTGAGATGAAGGAAAGATAAAGGATAAAGACTGAGAGAGTATGATTTAGGAATGCCTACGGTGTACAATGATAGTGTCTAAATGTACAAATTTAAAATTGTTTTTGTGAGCAGTGCGACAGTGTCTCAGTGGCAGAATTCTTGACTGCTATGCCGGAGACCCGGGTTCAGTTCCCGGTGCCTGCCCATGTTAAAAAAAAAAAAATGTTCTTGCATGAGGAAGAACAAGGAATATCAATATTGCAGGATGTTGAAAATAGATGGTCATTCATATTTTAGAACTTCAAATTCTGTGTGAGACTAAAGGGAGAAATGTTTATATGGTGCAAAATTTATATTTTGGCTAGTGCATTTCCTAATTTAACTTGTATGGTCAGTTTTATTGAAGAACATAACTACGCGGAATCTTGAACAGTACAAGGCTGATTTGTTCAGGTTAGCGTTATGCCCCGATAAATCCCAGAGTGATTTGAACAGTGACTAAAGAAGTATTTGCAAAGTCCCTTTGGGGGAATGGGGAGAAAAGGGGGAAAATTCAACTTTCCCATTTGGAGAATTTCTAATATTTTTGCAAGCAGTGGGGACAACCAAATCAATAGGTTGAGTCCTTGATCTTAGGATTTGCCCCTATGAAACTTAGCCTTGCAAAGGATGGGCTCAGCCTACTTAAAATGAAGCCTAAGAGTCACCCACAGAGAACCTCTTTTGTTGCTCAGATATGGCCTCACTCTCTCTAAGCCGACTTGGCAAATGAACTCACTGCCCTCCCCCTGCTCTATGTGAGACATGACTCCCAGGGGTGTAAACCTCCCTGGCAACATGGGACAGAAATCCTGGGATGAGCTGGGACTCAGCATCAAGGGATTGAGAAAACCTTCTCAACCAAAAGGGGGAAGAGAGAAATGAGACAAAATAAAGTGTCAGTGGCTGAGAGATTTCAAACAGAGTCAAGAGGTTATCCTGGTGGTTATTTTTATGCATTATATAGATATCCCCTTTTTAGTTTATGGTGTATTAGAGTGGCTAGAGGGAAGTACCTGAAACTAGAGGCTGTGTTCCAGTAGCCATGTTTCTTGAAGATGATTGTATAATGATACAGCTTTTGCAATGTGACTGTGTGATTGTGAAAACGTTGTGTCTGATGCTCCTTTTAGCTAGGGTATGGACAGATAAGTAAAAATCATGGATAAAAATAAACAAATGGGGGAACAAAGGTTAAAATAAATACTAGTGGTCAATGAGAGGGAGGAGTACGGGGTACAACATGTATGAGTCTTTTTTTTCTTTCTTTCTTTTGCTGTAGAGATGTAAATGTTAAAAAAAATGACCATGGTAATGAATCACACAACTACGTGATGATATTGTGAGCCATTGATTGTGCACCACATATACAATGTATGTCAAGAATGCTTGTTTGTTGTGTATAATAAATATTTTTTTAAAAAAGAAAAAAGATGATAAATTGAATGTAGTCTAAAAGAAGCACTAGGTGTGTGAACTTTCAAACTTTCATTAGAGAAGGAACAGAGTGTGGTGTTTTTTTTGTTGTTGTTTTAGTGAGTAGCATTCTTGCTTAAGAATGGGGCAGGTAGGTCCTGTGATTTCTTCACAAACATCCAGTTACACTAGTTTTTGGAGCCAATGTAATTTGAAGAGGAGCCAGCCTCTTTCACATCACTATTTATAACTTAATGTGAGCCACAAATTGACTTCTGAATTAGGTAAACACTTCATTTGCCATTAGTTTAAATTTTTTAATTAATTCATTATATTTTTCCAATATTAAAATAATTCATGATAGTATAGGAAATGTCCTATATTAAAATGTATGTATGAGTATGTAGTCATTGATACTTCTTCCAATCAAAATATTTGGTAAATTTCCTTTTTTAAATTTTTGTTTTTTTTTTTCAGAGGTCATGACTCTTTTTCTTCTAGTTTACAAACTTTTTTTTTTAGATTAATCAAAGTAACATATGCTCTTCATACAGAATCCTATCAGGTGACAGCATTTGCTAGTCTCTCCCTTCTCTTCTGGGTTTTAAGTACAGAAAAATAGAAAGAAGCATGAGAAACATCACCCTTAATCCTACCTCCAATGATTGCCCCACAATTGTTTCTAAGGCAGAAACAGGAGGAATATCTTGCACAGAATAGATACTCACTACATCCCTATTGAATGAGCACTTGGAGAATAGCTCATATGTTTTGATAATAGAATCAATTATACATATCTTATGGTTTAAAATCATTCATCCCTTCGCTTCCTATTTTGCATGCCTGACCATGCAAAAACAAACAAAAACAGTAAAATCATTTGTCTTCTCAAGTTTGCCCTTTTTTTCTCACATAGCAGGAGGTTGACCAAGATATCACCAACTTTCTACTATTTGACAATGAGCACCCTGTCTTCATTCCTTATTCATTCACTTATTCAACAAATATTTATTTTAAGTGCACATTATGTGCCTGGAATATGGAGCAGGAAACAAAATAAACATGGGCTCTGCACTCTTGCAGCTTCAGTCTAAAGAAGACAAAACAGATAAACGCACGAGTTAATATATACATTTGCAAATTGTGATACGTGTGGAAAAGGAAGAGAAGAGGTGGCTGGAAAAATAAATTAGCGGGGCATTAACCTAATTCAAGAGGAGGTCAGGAAAGGCCTCTTTCACAGAACGAATGTCAAGTCCCAAGGTCAAGGCAAAACCAACTTTAGGTATGTGTGGTCAAAGAATAGTGAGGGAGGAAGTGATAGGGGGAAAACTAGGCTGAAGAGTTAGGCAGGTCATTCAGCACCTCCAAAAGCATGGAGAGGCTTCTGAATTTTATTCTATGATTGGAAACCATTAAACTTTGCGTAGTTTATGTTGCATTTATTAACTGATTAATTAATTAATCAATTAATTATTTTCTGGCCTTTAACAATAGGAATTTATTAACTTACAACCTTATAGTTCCGAAGACATGCAAATGTTCAAATCAAGGCATCATCAAGACCATACTTTCTTCCGGAGACTGGATGTTGGTAATCCTGGTCTCCTCTGCCACATGGCAAGGCACTGCCTGCTGGTCTCTTCTCTTCTGGTTTTGTTGCTTTTAGCTTCTTGCTTCTTCCATGGCTTCCTCTCCACCTTCTTCTTGAAAACTGGCTGTCAGTGATCCTGGAATCCTGTCACATGACAGCATTTGCTAGTCTCTCCCTTCTCTTCTGGGTTTTATTGCTTCGAGCTTCTGGCTTCCACGCTTCCTCCGCAGCTTTTGTGGCTTCTCAGTTGCAATTATTTTTAGTAGATAACAAATTCACGGTTCAGAGGATACAAGTTCCAAAGATCATAGCATTATTATTCCAAACCCTTCGGTTTCCTAGCCACCCAGCTCCCCTCCCCGGAGCTGCCACTGTGAATCCTACAGAAAATATGCCATGCACACCCAAATAAATCTAACTAGGTTATAAGGCTATTTTAAGTAGGGGAGCTAGGCCATCAGGTTTGTGTTTTAAGACCATCCTAATGCTGAAAGGGGAATAGGTCTCTGCATTTAGAGCGACTAGCTCCGCTCACGCATTCCACAAAGCCTACTTGGCCGCGCGTTCTTGGTTCTAACACTGCAACTTCCCCAGGGCCCCGGGCTTCTTAAGAAGCATCTCTGCAAGGCTCCCACGCTCCCTCCCACACTGCGCTCCCGGCGGTGTCCCTACGCACCCGCAGCTCCTTTGCTGCTGCCGCTACCAGCCTGCAGCTCCCGGCCTGGGAACCCAGAGCTCAGTTCCCAGGTCAGGTGTGTTCACGTGTTTATACTAGGAGCTCCTGCGGCTTCAGGCACGAGAGGGCGGGAAGCAGCTGCTTCCAACCCAGCGCGGAAAAGGCGGGTGGGGGCGGGGACCGCGTCGGGGGCGGGGCCAAAACTGGGGCGGGGTAAAACTGGGGGCGGGGCCGATGCCGTGCTGGGCTGCAGGCTCTCCTGAGCTCCCCAAGCAGCAAGCTTCCGTCCGGGACCCGGGCCACCCACGGGGCGGTGGGCGCGCCCTGGCCCCGGGCTCTGCATACACCCGAAGGTATTTCTCCTGGAAGCCGGGCAGCTATATCGCTAGGGGACCAACGGCGGGGGCGGGCGGCTGGACGGCGGCGGAGGGGCGCGTCCTGCGAAGAGTTTCTCATGAAAGCTGAACTCGACCCAAGTTTCTTGTGCATCAGCTTGCACCCGGCGTTTCCTGTGTGTGGTCTTTGGGCACGGGAAAGAACCGAAGGTGACTGGATTAATCCTTCCGGGCGGCAGCCCAGATTTCTGCCCTGGACCGCGTTACACGGTGGGCGCTGTTTTTTGCCCTGGAAAGGGCGGGTAAGGGCGGCTCGGTTGTGCCGCGCGCAGCGGCTCGTGGTCCTCCCGGCGCTGAGTGCGCGGGTTGGTTGTTCGGAGGCAAAGCTCCCTAACTTATTTCAGTTTTAGGCAAGGCTAACGGGGTGCTATTCCCCCGAGGCTGACGCCCGAGACCCCCACTATGGACAGCGAGAGCGAAGTGGATTTTTCTCCCAACGGCGTCACCCCCTTGTGGGGGAGGAGGTCGACCCCTCAACCCCAGCTGCTGGCCCGGGGCAAGCCGAGGCCGCAGTCGTACCAGAGCCCGAGCGGGCTACTGATCACGGATTTCCCCGTGGAGGACATGGGGACGCTGGCCGCGCCGCAGACTCCCGCCCAGATGCCCAACTCTGCGGACGGCAGGGCGGTCCCAAGGAGCCCCCAGCTTCTGTGCGCCCATCGGAGGCCGGTAGCCAATGGCAGGACGCTGTCTCCGGAATACAGAACTGTCTCTCCCAGACTCCGACGGCCCAAGTCACCCCAGGCCCCCAAAGCGGCGTCGGGCGGCTCCCCGAAACTCCCAGCGAACGGCACTGTGACCCCCTCTGCGCCGCAGCGGTCACTGCCGCTCCCTCCGCGGACTTCTAACGCGTCCGCCCCCTGCAGCCCGGAGGAGGACCCGACCGGATCGACCGCCAGCCCCTCTCCCTCGCCCGCTGCAAATGGGCTGGCCCCGGATAAGGACCCCCCTGGCTCGTGTTCGCCATCAGGCCGGAGATCTAAGGAGTCTGAGCCGGGAACCTCGAGACTGTCCCCTGCGCCCCAGAAAAAGGCTTCGGAACAAAAAGTCCCGCTCCAGAGGCTGACCTCACAAGAGAACGAGCTCGCGGAGAATCCTCCAGTGGTTCTGAGCACAAACAGCCCCGCTGCCCACAAAGTGGGGAAGCAGCAGATTATTCCGAAGAGCCTGGCCTCTGAAATTAAAATAAGTAAACCCAACAGTCAGAACGTGGAGCCCCACAAGCGGGTCCTGAAGGTTCGCAGCTTGGTGGAAGCCCTTGCCGCGCCGCTGGGTCACGCCGGGGATGAGGGCGAGTCTGAGAACGACCTGGACAGCCCCGGGTCTCTGCGGAGAGGCTTGCGGTCCACGTCCTATCGCAGGGCGGTGGTCAGTGGCTTTGACTTTGACAGCCCTACCACCTCGAAGAAGAAGAACAGAATGTCCCAGCCAATTCTGAAAGCGGTGTTGGAAGACAAGGAGAAGTTTTCCAGTCTGGGGAGGATAAAGGTAAGAGTGGAAGAGAAGGAGTGTCGCCTGGTACACGATGAGCCAAAAGTGCATGCCTTGGGGGTAGGGGTGGGGAACAGAAAAAAACCCAGAATTTTGTTATTTGCTTTTAACTTTGTTGATTGCTATAAATACTTGCAGGCATTTATCTTTTGGCCATCTTTCGTGTTGGCAGGCACAGCCTAGGTAAATGCAGCTTTGATGGCAGGAAGTGAAACTCATCTCAGTGTTTCAACTTTCTAAGCTGAGGCGAAATTTGGGGGTCAAAAAGAGGAAATTTAGGACAAATTAAGTCCTGGCTGAGTGTGTCTTGAGCACTTTTTAATACAGATAGCTGAAAAGAGGCTGTGATCAAGTTCTTTGTTGCTTGTTTAGAGGTGTCATTCAGTGGTCACTAATTCATCACAGTAGGAAAAGGAAAACACTGATTCACATTTTAGCCTGGTTGATTTTTGTCTGCTTTTAATTACTGAATTGCTTTTTTGGGTGGCCATTCAAGTAAAATGTAAATTTTAAGAACAAATGCCAGATCACCAAAGACGCAGAGAGTTTGTCATCTTTTTTTGTTGCTTGTTACTGTCACCATAGCCTTTGGTTATATTTTTAGTCCCATTTTCTGCCCATTTACCCTTGAGTAGATTTAACAAATTGGTAGCGCAAACCTTCAAGTTAGGGTGATCTGTGTGTTATTACCTGATTATGCTGATTATGACCAAGAACTGTACTTACTAAAATACTGTCAAATATGACATTTCTTTTAGAAGGGAAAACTAAAGTGGGATATTTTGGAGTGTGTGTGTGTGTGTGTGTGTGTGTGTGCTGCTTTCTCCAGAAGCAAGACAGATCTCCACAATAGGGCAGGCATTCACTTTGGCAGCCTCATCTTTTTTTGATTAATCAGAGAACTGGAACCAGTTTATATAAATGTCACATATGCAATACACAGGCAAGCCTGTCTTATTTTAGAGCCTTATGGTCTTAAAGGAAATAAATTACGTAACATTTTATGTGTTTTTTTTTTTTTCCCATCTCTGAAGTATAGCAGAGTTCAATTTAACAGTGATGGTGAATCACGAGTAGCAAAATGAGCTAAAATGTTGCTAACTTGAGGATATTCAAGCTGTTTTGATGGGGTATGGGGGCATTGTACTTTTTAAAAATTGTTTTTCACTGTTTTAGTGAATTGTAGTGGTCATATGAGTGAACCGCTCCAGGGATCATTTGTTGTAAGTTTCTGGAAACCTAAGGAATGTAACAACAACAAAAAGTACTTTTACTTAAAGTAGCTGTATTTTCTATTTGGCTCATTCATACGTAGTTTGCTTTACTTTTCTTTTTGTTTGCTTTTCTTGTTTCTTAGAAAAAAATGCTGAAAGGACAAGGAACATTTGATGGGGAAGGTAAGCATTTTATTTTCCAGACTTTTATTGCTGTTTCAATATGGAATATCAATTATAAGTTGAAATCCAACTGCAGTAGCAAAAACATTTAAAATGAGGAAAATGTCCAACCTCTTCCTAAATTATACAGTACAAAGCTTTGTGCTAAGCTAAAATTTCACCTGGTAATACCAACAGGTGAAATTTTAACGATGTTGTTTATAAGCTGATAACATTGTCAGTCATTGTCCTGAGATTTTTAAAACTTCTCTATTTCTCTCACTCTTCCCCATCTTCCTCAAAAAGCAGAAAAAGAATAAGAGTACAAGTTAAAGATAAAGTTAAAGGTTTTTTAGTTAAAGATTCTTGTCATTTTTACCCTTCGTTTATATTTCTTTTTGGCTTCATTTTCTTTCTCCCATATTTCCACATTTTATCATCATTCCTGATTTCCTGTTTCCTTATCAAGTTTCGACTTTGGGGAAATAAGAACTCTCCGGGATGACAGAATCTGCAACCCTCGTAGAATTGTTGTTAAGGATCTCAAAAACAAGCAGCGAGCTTTCAACCACGTGTTTAAACCCTAATCAGATTAGTGGCTTTCTGTAAATAGACGTTCAAGTCTCAGTCTCCTGGGAGAGCGTGAAGCAAACTGTCCACTGCAGTCTATTCCATTCCTGGTAGCAGGAAGAGTGGTTACTTTCTGCCATGCTTTGAAATTCTAGGATTTTTCAGATGTTAAAGAATAACAAAGGAGAGCATATCCCTGTGAAAGTAAATCTCATGTTAAACCATCTATAGTTATAAAATAAATGGCCCTGGGTGATTACAAAAGTTCTCCTTATATGGTTCTTGTAAAAATCAGTTCCCATGGGAGCACTGAAACATGACCCATTTATAAAAACGCACTCATTTCGCCCAATTCTAGTCAACTGTTTTATAAGGAGAAGAAACCCAGAAACAGTATTTTAGTTGGTTGGGACAAAAGTCCATCTCCCTGATTTTATAATTGAGGAAACTGGAGGCTCTTAGAGGTTTAGTGACTTGTCTACCATCACACAGCTAGTAACAGAGCCCAGGTCATCTGATTGAGTCCAGTTTGCTTCCTCTCGTATCACGCTATGAACATGAACTAAACAGAGCGTCTATCAAATATCGTCATCTGAGGAAAAAGTTTTGCATCTTCTGGAATCTGACATTGATCCTGAGGCTTTTGGCTCAGAGGATTAAAGTATTTGAGTTTTTTTAAAGTCAGAGAACGTCTTCAATATGAGTAGCTTTACGTTGTTTCCTTTAATAAAGAGCTGTCTCTGTGTATATTCTTCTGTCTCTTCTCAAGTGTGAGGCCTCTAGAAATTCTTTTCATATGTGTATAGATGCGAAATGTAGGCTTCTTACAGTTAATGACTAATGAATGACAACTCGGGATGCCGTAGGATAGAGCGGAGGGAACCGGTGATGTTGGAGCCAAGTAGACATGAATCCTGTGCCACTCCTTCTGCTTATCAGTTGAGTGACACTGAGCAAGGACCTTAATCTTGCTGAATCCCAGTTTCAGCATCTTGAAATGAGGATACTTATGCTGTTGTCCACATTGTCATGAGAATGAATGAAAACTCATATCAACAGTTGTATGCCTATTCTATGTGCCAGCCACTCAGTACTTTAAAGGGCAGTATAGGGCTAGGGGAAACCCAGATTTTTACCTTTTTAATCTGTTTTACGTGTGCAGATAATCAGAGGACAATAAACTCTTTCACAGACTTCAGTGTTACTGGAGTCCTTAGTGCGTACAGAACAGGCTATAGGAGATGAGAGAAGAGGCAGATGTTTGCTTGCTTCAGTAGATGGGGAAAGTGCCACAAACTCATTCTCTTCCCCCACTAAACCTGAGTCTCTTCTGGTGTTTCCATCTCCTACTTTCCAGTAGTGGGACCTGAAAACCTAGGAAACATCCTTAACTCAGATTTCCCCATATCTAGTCCATCACCAAGTTTTTCCTAAGTCACAAAAGCCCATGTATCCATCATCTTTCACTTTGACCACCCTGAGAGCATCCTAAATGGTCTTCTAGGCTGTCCAGTGATTTGCTCTTCCCAACTGATTGTATCTTTCCTTTCAGTGGATTCTCATTGTATTCAGGATAAAATGAAATCTTCACAGTGTGAAGCTCAGTCCTTTTTCGTACTCAGGATAAAATCCAGTTCTTCAGCCTGGCCTGCACAGTCCTGCTTGATCTGGCCTGTCTAGCTTGTCTCTCTAAATTCACCTTGCACCCTTTGCCCACTAGATACCCAAGCTCCAACCGCGTTGACCTTCTTCAGTTCCAAGGTATTAAGTTTCCCTAACTTCTCAGCTTTCAGATCTTAAACTCTTCTTCATTGACCCCTCCCTAAATCTCAGGTGGAATTATACGTGTTGACAAACCATTCTCAGAGCACATTGTATATAAATCTTTCAGCTTGTAGGTATGTGTTTGTGTAAGATCATTGTTTCCTCATGACCCTACAATCACTTGCCATCTCACTCAGAGCAGAAACAAAAGTCCTTTCAATGGCACTGTGGCAAAGCCCTGCATGATCTGCTCTCTCCCCACCCTGCTGGCTGTTTAGGTTTCCCTTTTCCTCATCCTTCTCCAGCCACAGAGCCCTCCTTGCTGCTGATCATACGTACAGACATTCACACACACTTCTGCCTCAGGGTCTTTGCACATGCCATTCCCTCTGATGAGATCCTTGTTCGGCACTTTCTCATTGCTTTCAGGTCTTAAAAGTCACCTCGGTGAGGCCTTCCTAGACCACCTTATTTAAAATACACATACCCCCTAGTGCTCCCATAGGTATATAATTGGTGATGGACCTTGATGGAAAAGTAGGGTGTGAGATCATTTTGACCGAAAAACCAGTGATTTAATGGGCCTGACTCTATTTATAGGTAGTGATCAGAGAAAGAAGTTTGCTTCATTTGTCATTTTACTTCCAAGCTCCTCTCCTGTCCCTGCAGGCTAGTTAGAGACAGGGCTGCGTGAGCGAGAAAATCACTTTTATGTAACTACTCTTCAGTGACAAAATCCATGTGCTTCTTTACCTGATGTTTATCAAAACGGAAACCAAATGTTGTGGAAATATGAAGGTTTGTTTACAACAAGTAGCATAATGATTGGGAGCAGTTAGTGACATGTAGGGTTTGTTTTTATTGCAGAAAACGCAGTCCTGTATCAGAACTACAAAGAGAAGGCCCTTGACATTGACTCTGATGAGGAGTCGGAGCCCAAAGAACAGAAGTCAGATGAGAAAATTGTGATTCACCATAAACCATTGAGGTCTTCGTGGAGCCAGCTCTCTGCTGTGAGTGTTTGCCTTTTCTCCCGAGTTGGGGGGGAACAACTCGTGGAAGTTATCCGTGGCTCTTCTTTTATTTTTTCTGCCAACAATCCTGCAGTCCTAAGGAGGAAGATCCCTTTTTTTTAGATTGTGAAATGAATCTGGAAATTCTGCAGGCACTAATGAGAATGTGAACTTTCACACTTCTGATTAGGGAAATTAGATTTCGAAAAAATAAAGTTCTTGAGACTGCTGTATTGTGAACTATGAGGTTTCTTCCTACTCAGTATCGTCTTGTTTTTTCATGAGTGTATGTTTAGTGGTAACAATATATTCTGAACTTGATTATGATCATGGTTATTGAGACATTTATTTGAGTGTGTATGGGCTGTATGTGTGTATATGCAAAAAAGGGGGCTTATTACAGTTTTTTTTCCTTGGAGCTATCATTTGATGTAAACATGTTTATATTTACTTGAAGTTGATTAATGAATGCCTTTGTGTTTCATCTCCTCTGCATCTTTTGTGTGTATCTCTGACACTTATTTTTATGGCGATGAGTAATATCTCTTCTGTGCATCAAATGTCTTCTGTTTTTTAGCCATGGTTTCTTTACCTCCTGGCTTACACAGTGTCACAGTATGACACTTAGTTTATGTCATGTGAGTTTGGGCACAGCACTTGCAGGTATCTGATGGGTTTGCAAGTGGCTGATCTTACACTGCGTTGGATGGTAAGAGCATTACATCAAAAACAAGCCAGTTTACCTCTGTGAGCCCTTAGGCAGTATGAGAGGAGAGGTGGTTCTCTGCTAAGCCACAAAAGCCTTGTGTACACTCAGAAATCACATGTATTGAGGGAACCCACCACCGTACGGGCAGGAGTCGTTTATGTTGGAGTTGCATAACCAGGGAATCATGGAAACTTGTGTGTGTTAGTGGTGGGGTGATTTCTGATTCATGCTCTGCTTCTCCTTTGCTGTCCTGTATTGGAATTCAAAATTCGAGAACCTATGCCTCACCCCCGACCTTCTAATTTTGTTCTTTTCATTTTCAGGGTCTCGAAAGTGTAAGTACCCTATTATTATGCCAGAAATTAGAATACCTACAGGGCAGGACAGCTGATATGAATAAGTGATGCTGGTGAGTGTAGAATGAAGTGAAGGACATTGTGGTGAACAGGCCTTGTATAAATTGAACAGCTGTCACGCAGTTCAAGCCAAACAAGTATGAGGGCCTGGGGTTGACAGATTTTCTGATATTTAAAAAGAAAATCCAGAAATAATGACTTTTATGAGAAGTAGCCTAACTAAACTTCAAAAAAAAAAATGTTGTGTGAGCCCAACATCTGTTGCATGAGCCAACAGTTTGCAGCCTCTTGGTGATATATTTTTTGATTTTTGCATGAGGTGAGGTGGTAACTTGTCTCCATATAACAGGAGAAGTAGTAACCTTATATCCTAACCTAAAGATCTCATAATGTGTATAGACCGAAGCAGATGCTTAGGAAAACTGATGACAAGGCACACAGAGGCTGTGTTGTCTTAAAGTGGCTGTCAGTTGTTGGCATGGACCATGGGGTAGAGGATCCAAAAGTAAGGTTATGTATTGTTTTGAATTCTCTCTCTGTTACCACTAGTTGCACTGGTTAGCATAGGCCTAAATCCTGCTGTTGGTCTCTGAAGGCTAAACTGAAATGTAGATTTCAGTGTTGGCTACACTCTGATCACACTTAGCTTTAGCACTAAAATTCAAGATATCATATTTAAACTGTCTGGAGTTGGCTTTCATTTAGAGTAACAAATGCACATGCAATTAAGACACTCATGCATATCCTTCAGTAAAACGTAAAACATGAGCATGCATTTTATTTGGCAAAGAATAAGTGTCCCAGTGTGTTTTTGTTGACAAGATGGGTATCAATGGACTATCTTGTAATAAAATGTAAAACGTAAAGTGGGTTCTAACTTTAATGTGTATCTGGCATTGAGTGTTCCCAGGAGTCTTGTGTGTATTTATTGTGTTGCTTGGCAGTTCATTTGATCAAACCAGTATGATTGGATTTTGCCACTTAGCATTGCTTAGCATTGCTTGGCACCAGCCTGCATTTCCTTCATTCCTTTTTTGTCTCTTCCTCACTTTTAAAAATTTTACTTTAACATTTTTATTATAAAATACCTCAAACATGCAGAAATATAAAAAGTATATATATATGTACATGAATGTGTGTATATATGTGTGTGTGTGTAGTAGATCTCTGTGTACCCACCACACAGATTGCCCAAATATTAATATTTTAACATGTTTATTTTGGACCTGTATTTTTTTTAGACAAGTGCAACTACCACCTCCTTCCTCTCTAATCCTTTTCTCCTCTCCCCTTTCCTAGGGGTGATGACTATTCTGAAGTTCTCTTATATCCTTCTCATGTGGGTTTTCCTTCCGCCGAAAAGGTACAACCAGCTTTGACTTTAAAGAAGTACATTTTTTAACAGCAGAAGCAACCATTACCTTTTTAGAGGTCTAGCCATTTGTTAATGTCCAGTGTGTAGTTAGGACCCTGAAGCGAGGAGGCTTCATGAATTATTAACGGTGTCAAGATGTTTCTCATAAGTGGTCGCTAGCTCCATTTCTCTGCCTGCGTTCATGTCCTGATCTCCCTTTGTAGAGGGGCTGCAATGTTTAGGGCAGGCTTTGAACACTTCTGCTGTTTATATTTTTTGCCTCATCCTTCCTTGTTTAGCTTTTAATCAAATGAGTAGCGTAGCCACCATCTAATCTTGCATATGTCACTCTAACACAGAACTCTTCTTGGAGTAAGGCCTTGACAAAGAAAGAGAGAAGGACAAAGGGTTTTCCTTGGATTAGGTCAAAATTTGACCCAGACCTTGAACTGCTACTTGGGAGGGGTGTGCACGGATGTATGTGTACATTTAGCCACCTTTGATTGTTTTATCTTCTAAATGTCTCTTATCTTTGTTTCAAGCACCTGCTTGCCTCTTGTTATGAGGAAACTTTTCTTATCAGTTCACTACACGAAGCATTCTTTATGCTAAAGACTCTTTTGAAGTCCGGCAATCGGAAGTAATTTCTGGTTGTTACATGAGGTCTTTAAGCCTTCCATCTGTAGTGTATGTCTCTTGGTTTCCTTGGCCAGTGTCAGGTAGGGCATCTTGCAGCCCCACAGGTGACAGGCAGTCCCCCTTTTTATGGTGTTGGGGCAGGTTCAGCTGTGGTGTTGTGGTCATCTAGGAATGAGAGAGAATTAGAACTGTGTAAGAGAGGCAGTCAGTTGGGCTGTAATAGAGTAATGAATGTACAGGCTGCCCCAACTTGCATGGTAAGATTAAAGTGAAATAATTGGAAATATATTTAGCGGGGATGGCTCTACCAGCAGATACTCCAAGGTGGGGTGGACTCGTCAGGAACATGACCTGGGCTCCTCAACTTCATAAGTTTGTGGGCAGGCTTGCACTTCATTCACTCGACTGTTAAACTACAATAAATCTGTTCTGAATTGGATATACTGAATGTCTTCACTGTGGGTGTGTTTGCCAGGCAATATAACTTGATACTGCTCTTAAAGCCTTGGGGGATACTAATACAATAGAAATAATTTAAGTGACCATGGTTCCCGGTTTTGGGTTGGTCCCATGTGGAAGGGATTTGAGTTTTGAACTCAAAAGTCATTTTTTGAACTCGAAAGATGATTATCTGGAAATATGGCCAGAGACAAGGAATTGCTACACACCAGCGAGTTGCTCAGTGACCCACCTGAAATGGCAGCATGGAGACCAAGCCAACAGTTCTTGAATCTGTGGGAAAAGCGTGTGGGTTAAAGTAAAAAATATTGATTGTATTGTAAATCAGGGATAGAACACTGAGTACTTTTACAGTCAGTGCCCACTTGTGAAGCCAGCTGTGTCCTGAATGCAAGACAAACTTTACACTTTTCCTAAGGATCATTCTTGCGTGAATCCTGGAAGTATTTATAGTCTTTTCCTCTTTTATGTAGCTCTTGAGTGTAGCTTTTTACTTTTCATCATGACTCAGTCCACCCCCACCTAAGATCATGTGTGCATGCACTGAAAAATGACTGTTGCGAAACCAGTGTTTGTTTGGTTAAGTTCAGCGACAGTACCAAAGCCACCTTCGCCAGCTGTGCCCTGACCTTGTTTATCTGCCATCCATTGGGTGTGTTTGTGTAATTTCGATTCTTGAAACGTCGGGTACCTTTGAGAGTGTGTTCAGACTTCAGAGGTAGAAACCGAAGCATACTGGCATATTTTTCTCTTGAATTCAGCACCTAATAGAATCACCCTCTATGCTACTCTTATTTTGTACTTGCGGGCACGTGGCTTTATCAGTAAGCGTAAGTCATTCTGAATATTTCTTCAGTTCAAAAAATTTTAATTCAGGAACTGGTTTTTGTATTTTCATCAACTGTGCTTAGAGTGGCTGATGGTATAATGGGAATGGGGATCTAGAATTAGGCCCTCGGCCTCTCGAGCTTTGGGCCCAGCTCTTAAGGTATACACGGTTTGTCTTTAGATGACTTTCTGAAACTTGTGGAATGAGAAAGGGAGATTGGAAAAATGAGAATTTTATTATAAACATCATTTCATTCTGCTGAAAATATAGCAGACACTTCGGATTTTTAGCAGTTCATTCTGATGGAATTATTTTAGGGTTTACACTGCGGGTTTTTTTTGTGTGAAAAACTTTGGCTATCTTTGGCTAAAAATCAGAGCTCACAGTTGTAATCAACGGGAGTATCATTCTGTTTGTTTAAGCATTTAGAGGTCATAGAAAACTTTAATTCTTTTCTCTTAAATTTTCACACTTGTCTGAATTAATTTGCAGTGACCTGTTTAAGATAGTAATCTATTCAGTCATATCATTTTTCATCCACTTTTTTGCAACACAGCAATCCCCTGAATTACTTTTTTTTTACCTTAGATGGTGATTAATGCCTTTCACCATATCTGTTTTGTGTTTTAAAAAAATAGAAAAAAGAAACCATACTCATTTTTCACGCCTGGCTTACTTTTGGCACTCAGAATGTAAACAATTAGTTGGGGATTCAAGCACAAACTGGTCCACACTTTTAAGTTGGACAGTGGGGCTCCTGGAATGTCTGTGTCTTTATAAACAGAAATAGAGGTCCCTGTGCCTACAACTGAGACCCCCAAGCTGAGCTCCTGTTTCAGCTAAAAGGAGTATTGGTGGGGTCAGGGCAGCCGGTCCTGGGTCCAGGCTCTGTATAGTCTTATTGTGTCAGTATAATTAAATTATGATGTTTTCAACATTTTTGAAAATTAATTTTGACATATAAGCAATGCATAACATGTTCATTCTCCATGCAAAAAAAACCCCACAAAAAACAAAAAACCCACATTTCAGGCATTTCAGGTAAGTCTCTCTTGATCCTTCCTGCCATCACAATCTCTTTCCCTTTCCCATAGGTTATTGTCAGTTTGTTAGCACTCTTCTCAAAATTCATGTGGATACATTTAAGGGGAAAAATAGAGATTACTTATGTTTATACAAATAATATTATACTCTACAGATCTTATAACTTGCTTTTTATTCTGACCAGTTTACCTTGTAAATGTTTCATGTCAGTACAGGGTGACCTACAGCATATTTTCTAACTGCTTCATTATTCCATAGCATGGATATGTGTTTATTCATACTTCTTTTTGGGGGGTTCTACCTTGAGAATGTAATAAAAGCAGTGAGTCATGAACCCTCTCTTTGGAAAAATGCAACACAAATACATGTAAATATTTCTGTATCATATTTCGTTTTGTTTGTTCAGTTTCATCATTAGTGATTCTTTCCCTTAACTTTAACTCCTAATGCTGACTCTAGCTCTTGAGTACAGTTTCATTGTTTTTGTATGGCCTTCAAAAATTATTCTTTTTCTGGATTATAGCAATATATAACTCCTATAGAACCCCTTCTGAAAAATTGTATATAGAGATTGTGAAAAAAAGTTACTCTGCTAGCAGATGAGTAATTAAAGGGCAGCTGAGTGGTAAGTATGCCAATATTTTATGTTATTGATTCTCCTGAGATAACAATGGGAAGTGAAAATGTGAATGTGTGAGCCCCAAACTCCCCTAGGGGAGGCAGGGATCATGAGAGAAGGGTGCCTCAAGAAAGTAGGAGGAGACCAGCACAGGGTTGATTTTGGTTTGCATACTGTGAATGAGGATGTTCAATCAGAAACCTAGACCCAGGACCCAGATGCAGAAGGTTTTATTATTTCACCAAATAGAAAATTGATGAGAAATTGATGATTGATCTCAAGTGAGATATTGTCTCTCTGTTCTGAACCCACAAGTAGCTTCTCACCACCACTTGGAGAAAAGGCAAAATCCTTACAGTGGCCAGTGAGGCTGTGTGACCTGGCCCCTGGCTACTTTTCTGAATTCATTTCCCTCTCTTCTCTGTCTCGATCTCACTTCTCAGTCACACTGACGTTCCTCAAATACAAGGTAAGCTTCTACCACAGGGCCTTTGCATTTGCTATCTCCTCATCCTACAATAGCTCTTCATCCAGATAGTCACATGGCCTTGCCTTTTCTCCATCACCCTGCTTGGCATTCCCTTATCTTTTCATGGCATTTACTCCTCTAACATACTGTCTGACCTACTTTTTTCTTAATTATTCTTCTACTCCCACTAGAATAAACCTCCATGATGGGAGGGGGTTTTGTCCATTTGTGCTCTGTTACATCCCTAGCACACGAAATAGTGCTTGATTTATAGTAGGCATGCAGTAAATATTTGATGAATGTATGAGTGAGTGAACAAATGAATGACGAAACCTAAGAGCCTATTATTGATAACAACACAAAGTTACTTAGTAGTGAGAACATCCAGGAAGCTTCCAATTTAATAGCTACCTGGAGATTCTTTTTTATTTTTACTTTAAAAGAAACAGAAATTCTTGCTGATTGTTTAAATACATTCTGGCATCAATAAATTCTTTGGTACTCTAGGAAACCTGGCATCTTCATAGTTTAGCACAGTGTAAGCCCATGGTAGGTTTTTGCATACTGTGAAATCAAATTAAATTACAGCCTCATTCTCAAGTAAGTATTTCTTGTAGGGAGGTAGAAGTACAGGAATACGGTTTGTAGGAATACAGGATAGTTAGGTAAATGCAGAGAAGGCTCAGTTACTTTAAGGAGTCTGGAGTTACTGTGGGGAAATGCTCTGTAATAAGGAGCTTTGGATCATGGAATTCATCCATCAGATTCTTGTATTTGCCTTCTTGACCTTCAGATATCCTCTGTCATGGTCTCCTCCTTCACCCCAGAGATGGAACTGCTTCTCAGGGTGCCTCCACTAGATGATTGGTCTTCACGTTGATTGGAGAATATCATCACCATCAAAATACCTATTGAATCTTTAAACATGGAACCAGTCCTTAAAATTTTGTTACTCAAGTTTATTGGTTTATGTAGAGAAGTTAACAGCCTGCTGATTTCCTAGCTACTTGGTCTGTATGCTAAGGTCTTATTGGGGCATTGACCATCGGTAGATAAAGACTAAAGTTAATGAACAGTTGTGGCAGAGGGAATATTGTTGTCAGTGAAAGAAAATTGCGGACTGTCTTCCACTTTGTCACTCATCCAACCGCAAAGACATGAACACGGAGTGGTTTCCACTTGAGTGGCCACAAAACTTACTTCTGGTGGTGGAGTACAAAGGAGTGTGGTTGTTGTGTGTTCAGCTAAGCAGGAGGGAACCCTTGTATCTGTGTGGGTTCAAGGTTTTGAAGGAGCAGTGCAGTGGCTGGGTTGCAAAATAACTGTAGCTCTGGGACCTTATATGAATCATCACCATATCAGTCAGTTTCCACGCAGCTAAATTACTGATGAAATGTTTGCAGAGGATTTATTGTGTGCCAGTATCTTATAAGTGATACAGTTTATGTAGCTTCAGCAGTATCACAAGGGCATGTATTATTTCTCCACTTTATAGCCAAGGCAGCTGAGATGCCAAGATGTGAAATATGGTTACCTTCCTAGTGTTTTAGTAATGCTCTTCAGATTATCAGGACAGCTTCTCAAGTTTCCCCAAATGATGGATACAAGTGTCGTGGGCCTTCTGCAAGAGCAGGCACCATATCTTCCCTCTGGAAGTTGGCTAATAATGTGACTCAGTGAGTCTCTGTCTGTTGGCTCTCTGCTCTATGGCTTATGAATTGACTTATTTTCCCAAACCTCTGTTTTCTCCTGGGAGCTCCTGCATACTAAAGGGGTTTTGATTTCTTGGCGTTTAGGGTTGCCTAGCATGGCCCCACTTCCTGTTATCCTTTCTGCTTCCGTATGTAGCCATCCAGTTCACTTTCTTGACAGAGAGGCTCTTATTGACTCAGCTACCTTCCTCCCATTTAATAGGACATTTGAAATTTGTTGTCCTTTGGCCAGGTGTCTAGCCAGCTCTATTCCAGCCAAGTTTGGCCTTATATCTTCTATTATGGTATGAAACTTGGCTACCTGGAGCTGCTGCTTTTGCAGAAGCTGTGAACATCTTTTTTTGTAAAAGTCTGTGGGAATGTCAGGTGACATTAATGACATCTCTGGTGTAAATTTACACTTAGTAGCGTTGACATTGGATCCTTAGTCTGTATCAGTGGTTTTACATAGTGAGAAAACCATTTTGCTTTGTAACCCAGTACATGTGTTTGTGTCTGTGGCTGTGCGGTATGTGGGTGTGCGAGTGTGTAACTCAAACACAAGTCTTGAAGAGTAGAGGTTACCCTCACTTCTGTCTTTTCCATTCTTCTACTTTTAAGTAAATGCCCATGAGCGGTCCATGGACTTGACTTTGTCATTCACGGAGAGGCTGTAACTTGTAGTTTGGAAAACTGTGGTGTCTGACTCCAAAATTCATTTGTATCCCACTGCATCTCAGTGAATGGGGAAAACAAAACAAGTCTACAACTCAGTACTTGTACTCTAGTAACTTAGAACCTGGTTTAGAAGACAACAGAAATGAAATATCTCAGTGATGTTTGTGGAAGAATATAGAACAGAATGCCAGAATGAATGACAGATAGAAATCACAGAAGGCAGTAAATGTCAGTAAGGTTCTTTCTAGAGGATCTGACTTTAACTAGATGGACATAAGAGTAGAAGAGAAAATCTGTAAAAGTAGAAAGGGCTTGGACCAAAGAGTAACACTGTTGACATATTGGTAAATAAACAAAAAAGGGGGTAATTCTGTGCATTTTTTTCAACTATCCTTTGTATAATGAGATAATCCTTGTCCAGTGAAACCATTGCATGCTTTGTATATCTAATGTAAAACACTGATTCACTTTACTATCCATTTTTCCAAGACAGGTTCTATTCATGTTAGATTTTTAATGGAAACCTTTGAAGCTTACTTCAGTGGTATTGCTATTCTAAGTAATTTAATGTTTTTGAGTTTATCCTTCCTATCCACCTGCCACTTTACAAAAATAATAAACAAAAGTAAAACAGAAACTAAGATGTTGGCACCACCTGTACAAACAGGTGTTCTCTTCTGCAAGAGAAGCACCTCAAGCCTATTATACCTTCCTCAACCAATTCTTGACTCTTCCCGTCACTATGTAAAAATGGTGGCCTTTTAAATGAAGCTGACCTTAGCCCAGCCTTCTCTTCCTTTATCTCTCACACTTGCAAATCTGTTTGTCACCACTCATCCTCAACACTGCCTTATAAGCCACGGTCTTGCTTTGGGCTTGACTAAAATCTTCCTTTCCTATTGCTTCCTTTGCCTTATTATCTACTTTATCTACTAAAGGTCACCTCTCATTTCTCTAATAACTTTCCTTTGGGGCAACAACAAAAGAAATGCAGATATTATTGGAATTCTTAAACATTTCCACATGTCTGTCCTGCTTGCTCTGTTTCTTTTTTGGAAGGGGGTTGGTGGTGGTTTGAAACATATTTTGTTTTTTACTATTGAAAATAATGATTGAATTACAAAGCCAAAACATGTACATTATGGAAAACCCAGAACGCACCAATAGATAAAAAGAAAAATTAGTTGAAATCCCTTTCTTCTCTATAATGACGATTGACATTTTGGTATATAGCTTTCAAGACCTTTTTAAAAAATGTTTTTAAATAGTTTCTTTTTTCTTTTAGGCAAAAATTCAATAATATAGTAATAATACTGTTTTGTTGTCTTGATTTTTTTACCCATGACACTGTTGTAAATATCTTAAGCATTAAGCATGCTATTTTGTAACCCTTTTTTCCCTCTTAAAAATGTGAATATCTTTCCACACCATTAAATACTCCTCCAGAAAGTTTTAAAAGGTTGCTAACTTTTTAAAGTCCACATAGTATGTCATCAGATAGATGAATCTTTAGTTCTTTTAACTGATTTCTTGTTGTTAGCCATAATTTGTTCCTAATTTTTCAATTTAAAATTCAAAACCGTAAAGCTAGTTAAGGTCTTTAAGCCATTTAAAGAAAGTGCAAAAGTAGTACAAAAACATTCACCTTATTAACAAATTAAGCATAACAGCTAAGATTAAAATCAGCTTTGACCTTATCACTCTTCCCCCTCAGCTATTAATAATTCTTATTAGTCTGATCTCCTACTCTCTAATTTATTAAATATTTCACTTTTGAAAACTGTTAATCTTTTAATAAATAACTTCATAGAATTGCCCTTTTCCCCTAAAATCGGTTTCCTTTTCATCCTTTCTGCTTCTATATCATTAGCTTTTCATGTTTTCCCTAATCTTATTTTCTCCTTGTAATAGCTGATAGATTAATGAGAGCCACATCTCTCATTCATCTGGGGGAGAGAGAATGAATGAATTTGGGTTCAAGCCCAGTAGTTCATGAGCTAGTGAGAGCCACAAATAAAAGAGAAGAATTTGTTTGGTGGGACAAATATCAGGACTGATCAACAAGTTAAATTAGCAGGGAGCTCTACTGAAGGCTTGGCTTTCAGTGCACCAGAAGCTGGAAGTCCATAAGAGGTGTGGTTTCTGGGGTTTCCAGGGAGAGGAATTCAGCTTAGGGGAGAGTAGCTGCAGATAGTAACTCTTATAAGACTCAGAAGACAGTGTACCACAGAGGTTAAGAGCTCAAGCTTTGGGGGGCAGTCAGGCAGGCCTGGGTATGTATCCCAGTTTTGCCACTTATTAAGGCCAATTCCTTACCTTTTCTGTTTCCATTTTGTATTTGTAAAGTAGGGTGAGTAATACTTTCCACACAGTGTTGTTGTAAGGTCTGGATGCATGGAAAGAACATAACTCAGTGCCTGGCACATGGTAAGCATTTGATACGATGGTAATTTGAGATATGCATGAAGGGGCAGCAAGAAGCAAGAACTGGCTGAAAGTGGGCCTCTAGCTAACTAGGACTGGCTGCAAATGAATGAATGAGTGTGCGCATCTCCCAAATCCTGCAAAGCAGCTTATTCCTGTACTTTTAACTACCTGCTTGTGGTTTGTAATCTCAGCTTTGTATCTTTATTGAAATAATTTTGGTTCATTCAGGCATCCTGGCTCAGTCTGTAAAATGTGACACAGGCCGTAGAGAAGAAAAAAGTCTCAATTCCGGGCATGCCTCATCTGAGTTTGCTATCATTTTAACAGAGCTGACGTTGCCTGCTTGAGGCTGAGAGTGCTGGCTAGTTTTTGAGATCCAAGAACTTCGATGAGGATTATAGAACCAAGTTTAACAACAGTAGATCAGCTGGAGATCCTTCTTTTAAACAAACTAATAAAGAGCTCACTCGCACGTTACTTGATACATTTTAAAATTAAGCATATGATTTTTAAAAAGGGTTCTCTTCTACCTCTCCTTTTAATAAATAAAAGAGTCCTTTTTATTTATCCAGTGCTTCCCAAAAGAGTGACTTCTCACCACTTTGATCTCATGCAGCTCTCTGGTCTTTTGAGACTGAAGGTCCATGACACCTATAGCTTATGTCCAGTGATGTCTCAGGCCCTTTACTTGTGGGTGAAGAGGGACTGGAGAGAACCTTTGAGGCCTGATTACTGAATATTCTATTTATGGGCCCTGGTGGATTTTTCATTTAAGGGGCTTCAGACATAATCTCAAAGAGCCTGCTGTTCCCATATTATTTACAGAGTGAAAGAACCCTAGCTCATTTGTAATTCAGGGGCTACTTGGGTTGTGTTCCGTCTATAGAAAGCAACCGGGAGTGATTGTGGTATAATTTTACTTTGCAATTCATTCCCTTCCCACTTGAGCTCCTGAGAACAGAAGCGCATGAGTAGCCACTCACAAATAGAAATGAATAACCAGTTGATTTTTAGCAAGTGGTTCAACTCTGGGAAGTTTAGAAGTCGTAGCTCAAATTCAGTGGAAATTAGTGCTTTGATGTTTTCAACAGGCTATGTTTCTTTGCTTTTTTGGTCAGTCCTTTGGGGCCCCCCCGACTTATGGGGGAAAAAGTGGATGGAATTTGTATCCATCTTATCTAGAAGCAATATCCAGTCATGGAGAGCCTAAGATTGTATCTCTGCTTCACCATGCTGAAAATGGGAGGGCTCCAAGAGACCGGTGCTAGGAGTCTTGGCTCTTTCTGCAAGTCTGTGCACAGTTTTATCCAAATGTAGATGGGTTGCACAAATGGCTTTGCAGGGCTCTATTTGAGGCTCAGGAGAATTTGGCTCATGCCTATTCCTACAAATGTAGTCAAGGCCAAGGAATATTGCATAAAGTTTATGGATTTCCTGACTGTTCTCCCCACGAGATGAAAACAAGTATAACTGTGGATAGTGCAAGTAATGCAGTCCCTATCTCGAGTCTGCCTGTTCCTTAGAATATTAATCTGAGAAGCTCAGATTTGCAAAGTATAAACAGAGAATGGACATAAATTTTAGATGGAAATCTAACAATTAACTTCTGGGGTCTATATTATGTTTGGGGTCAAACTAGAGAATATAGCCATAGAAGTATCTTGTAATTTTTTTTTTTTTTTTTTTAGTTTTAGCCAGTTATTAATTTGACTCATCTGCACTTGCAGATTATATCTACAAAAATTATGTGGAAAGCATTTTAATACCATTTACAACAGTAAAAATATATTTTTAATCATGAATAAAACTATTATTGTATTGTTTTTGTCTCTATATGCACTGTCTTGGCAAACTACATATATATGTTCTTTTTTTAGTTACCTTTTTTATTTTTTTGCTTCCTCTTCAAAATAGACTTCAAGGTTTCTTATTTGTTTGTTTTTTGTAGTAACAGCAATACAACTCAAAATTTCTCATTTTAACCTCTTCTGAGTGTACAGTTCAGTGATATTATACTTTTTTCTCACTCAAACAGAAGCTCTATACGCATTTAGTAATAATTGCCTCTTCTCCTCACAACCCTCACTTCCCCAGCCCCTTGTAACCTGTAATTTACTGTCTGTCTCTAGAAATTTGCTACTTCTAGCTGTTTTGTACGAGTGAAAGCATACAATATTTGTTTTTTATGTCTGGCTTATTTCACGCAACATTTTTTGTCTGATTTATTTCACTCAAGGTTCATCCACGTTGTACATTGTCTCAGAGCTTCATTCCTTTTTATGGCTGAATAATATTCCGTTGTATGTATATACCACATTTTTGCAAACTTGGGTTGCCTCCACCTTTTGGCTGCCATGAATAATGCTGCTGTAAGCATTGGTGTACAAATATCTGTGTGAGTCCCTGCTTTCAACTGTTTCATTTTTTTTTTTTTTTTGGCAAAACCAAGAAGTAGAATTGCGAGGTCATATGGTAACTCTATTTTCAACTTTCTGAGGAGTTGCCAAAGTAATTTCCACAGCACTTGCACCATTTTAAAAACCATCAGCAATGTATAAGGGTTTCTATTTCTCTACATCCTCACAAACACTTAGTATTTTCTTTTTTAAAAAAACAGCCATTTAGTAGCATGAAATGGTATCTTGTGGTTTTGATTTGCATCTCCCTGATGACCAGGGCTGTTGAACATCTTTTCATGTGCTTATTGGTCATTTTAATGTCTTTGGGGAAATGTCTATTCAAGTCTTTTGCTCATTTTTTAAATTGGGTTGTCTTTTTGTTGTTGGGTCATATGTTTTTTAATCATAGAACTTTGTCTTGGGCATTTTGGTTATTCTCATTCCTTTTTTATTTAGTTACTCTCTTGTTTTATTTAAATTAAGTTTTATCCTCTTAAGATGTTAAAGATCGAGTGCCATGTATCTGTACTTTCTGTTTAGTCTAGACTCTGCCATGGTCAGATTTGAAAAGTTTTGTGAGTTGGTTAGATTATACAAAATCAAGATCCCCAAATTAAATCCAGTTCTTTGCATTGCATTAAGTTGCTTTTGCAGTTCTAGTTTTTGATGGCATATTTAAATAAAAAAATAAACCAATGGGGAATGAAAAAATTCGAGCAAAGTCAGAGGAGACTTTAAAGAAGTGTTGCTTTGACTATCTGTGTATTTCTATTTGTAATCAGCCAAAACTATGAATATGAAGTATAGATTTTAAAAATAAAAAGCAACTGTACAGTGCTTGCCCATGCGAAAAAAAGAAAGAAAGGCAACTGTACAACTTTAATATCTCTGTTTTTATATAGCAAAATAGGAATCATAGGTTCTAGGAGCTAATATGTTGTATTTTCTTTTTGAAAAGTAGGAAACGAAGGGAACTCTTAAAATATGATAAACTTGACAGTACTTTAGATTTTCTTAGCAAAAATGTGGAAATTGCAAAAAGCATGCAAATTGTAAAACTGTAGGTATGAACATGTGCTTTATATACACACATGGAACAATACTGTATTCATGGGGGTGGGAAAAGCCTGGACCTTCAAGATATTTTTATTTAAGTTTACTGATAAGGTAACTGGTTTTGAATTAGGAAAGTTGCAGATGTGTTTACTCTTAAAAGCCTTGTACACATTCTTTCTCCTGCCTTCCTGCCTTCCTTTCTCCTTCCCACCCCCCTTCCTCCTTTCCTTCCTCCATTTCTTTCTTCCTCCACTCCTTTGTGCTTGATATTTTGCTGAGGTGTTCTCAGACTTTCCCTTCATTTTCTCTTCCTTGCCTTTGGCGGTGATCTCAGGGCTCTCTTTTCAGATTGTCCTCTCCACCCCTGCCTGGTTTCACCTCTCTACCTTCCTTAGTCTCTGAACTCACCTCACCTGTCATCTCCTTCTATCTCCAGGCACCCCATACTTGTGCTGCGCAATTTAGAGTTGAATGTGGAAGGAGGTCTTAGGTGGACAAAGGAATTCCTTCTGGCTCTGGAGGAAGAACTTGGGAGCCTGTCCTTTGCAGGGTGTGGAAGGACTGAGGTGGGAAGGCAAGCAGCCAGCCATCAGGGGCTGCTTTGTCATAACTTCCCAGAGCAAACTTTCAGGCATGTACTGCATTTCAGTTTTCTTAATCGAGATCCAAGAACATTTCCTGCAATCTTTTTTTCCTTGTCTCAGTAGTTTTGCATGGGCTGCTGGTTTTTTACCAATGACATTTCATTAAGGGGATATTTTATTGCTTGTTGTATGAGCGTTAGTGCAGGCTGATAATCCTGTGCACTAATGCTTTACCTTTTTCAAGACCACTTTCTCTTCCCCCTTAAAAGAGCAACAATTTTAGCTGTCGAGTTTGATTTGGTTTTGCTTCTCTCTTTTGATAGGGTGAAGTTTCTCTTAATCCCTGGGTAAACTAGCAGTGGTCTTTGTGGTTTGCTAAACCCAGGTGTTTCATTGTCTTCCCTTAAGATTTCCGGGTCTGAACTCATTAGTAGCTTTGGACAGAGATGCCAGTGGAGTGGAATTCTTGGTGGTGACCTCACCTGCAGAGACTTCGGTGCTGGTATATTGATCAACCAGGAGTTTGTGTCATGCAGGAACGCCTGTGAAATTCCTCCTCCGGGTTCACCAAGCGGGAGCAGCTCTGAACACTTTCATTCTTCTGGCCTGTCTCCTCCCTTATTAAAATGTGTGAAGAAACCTGTTAGCCATGAATTCTTGCTGACAGGCTGACCCAGGGTCAGGCTGGCAGGTGAAGCTAAGAACATTCCTGGGTATGGGTGGGTCAAAAGAAACCACATAGAGACTTGATGAAGACTTGGTACTAGGAGATGTGCCCTCTGTTTCTGTTGTGTACCCCAGAAAAACCATGTCCTTAAATCCTCATTCAGTATTGCTGGGTGGTATCTTTTTTATTGTTTCCATGGAGATGTGACCCACCCAATTGTGGATAGTAATTTTTGATTGGATGGTTTCCATGGAGATTTGTCTCCACCCATTCAGGGTGGGGTTGCTTACTGGAGCCCTTTAAGCAGGAATCATTTCAGAAAAAGCTTTAGAGCCACCAGAACCAACAGAACCCTCACAGTCAGAGACCTTTGGAGATGCCAAAGGAAAACGCCCCCAGGGAATCCTTATGAAATGAGGAGCAAGGAGAGAAAGCTAGCAGATGTCACCATGTGCCTTTCCAGCTGAGAGAGAAACCCTGAACATTATAGGCCTTCTTGAACCAGGGTATCATTCCCTGGATGCCTTAATTTGGACATTTTTATAAACTATCCTTAATTTGGACATTTTCACAGCCTTAGAACTGTAAACTTGCAATTTAATACATCCCCCTTTCTAAAACCCATTCTGTATCTGGTATATCGTGTTCCAGCAGCTTACAAACTAGAAGAGAAGGGGATTTAGAAAGGATAGCCCAACACCTACAAATGAGGTGCCTCGAAGGTCTGATATCACAGAGATCAAGGGGTCCCTAACCTATATAATAGCATCATAAAAAGCCTGAGCCCTGGAGTTGAAGCGATTAACTGTGCGATCTTGGATGCTCAGCCTCCTTCCTGATCCCCAAATGGGGACAAGATCAGTATGTATCTTGTAGGGTTTTTATGAGGATTCAGTGGGAAGGCAGGTATAAAATACTTAGCATATTACTTGGAACACAGTAAATGTTCAGTAAATGATTGCTGATTTAGAGCTTTTTCTACTCCCATCTCCTACTTTCTAGCTTGTTCTCTGCAAAAAACAAATTAAAGACAGTAAGGTTTAATTGATGTAATTTCCATGACAGCACAAGGTAGAGAGAACTGTCACACCCCTGGGGATTGACAACGACCTCCCAAGGATGAATAGGTATAGTTTTAAGGGTATCATTTTATAGATCCTCAACTTTTGGATAGTCTCTTTTAAAAAACTAAGACAGCAGCTGCCTTTAAGATGTTATGTCAAAATTTATATTTTAAGTAGTGCATTTCCTAATTTAACTTGTCTGGACAGTTTAGTTGAACGCCATAGTTAACATGGAATCTTGAATAGGGCTTGAGGTTTTTTTGGTTTGCCCAGTTTAGTGTGATATATTCCAGAGTAATTTGGGCAGTGAATAAAGGAGTATTTGCTAAGTCCTTTTGGGGCACTGGGGAGAATGGAGGAAATAGTCAACTTCCCCATTTGGAGGATTTCTGATATTCTTGCAAGCAGTGGAAACAACCAACTCAATAGGCCAAGCCCCCTCGATTTTGGGGTTTGCACTTATGAAACCTAATCCTGCAAAGGATAGGCTAACTCTACTTAAAATTAGGCCTAAGAATCACCCCCCGCCCCCAAAAAATGTCTTTTGTTGCTCAGCTGTGACTTCTCTCAGTGAGCCAACTTGGCAGGTGAACTCACCACCCTCCTTCCTATGTAGGGCATGACTCCCAAGGGTATAAATCTCCCTGGCAATATTGGACAGAAATCCAGGAATGAGCTGGGACCCAGCACCATGAGATTGAGAAAGCCTTCTTGACCAAACAGGGGAAGAGAGAAATGAGACATAATAAAGTTTCAGTGGCTAAGAGTTTTAGACAGAGTTGAGAGGTAATGCTGGAGGTTATTCTTATGCATTGTATAGATATCCCTTTTTAGTTTATGGTGTATTGGAGTGGCTGGGGGTAAGTACCTGAAACTGTTGAACTCTGTTCCAGTAGCCTTGATTCTTTTTTTTTTTTTAAACTTTTTTTATTGTATAGTATAACATATATACAAAGCAAAGAAATAAAATAGCAATAGTTTTCAAAGCACTCTTCAAAAACTGGTTACAGGATAGATCCCAAAGTTTGTCATGGGCTACCATATGATCCTCTCATAATTTTCCTTCTAGCTGCTCCAGAATATAGGAGGGTGTGGTAGTTAGATTCAGTTGTCAACTTGGCCAGGTGAAGGCACCTAGTTCTCTTGCTGTGGACATGAGCCAATGGTACGTGAACCTCATCTGTTGCTGATTACATCTGCAGTCGGCTAGGAGGCGTGCCTGCTGCAATGAATGATGTTTGACTTAGTTGGCTGGTGCTTAAATGAGAGGGCTCAACGTAGCAGAGCCCAAGCAGCTCAGCATACCTCATCTCAGCACTCACAGCTCAGCCCAGGCCTTTGGAGATGCAGAAAGGACTCACCCCCGGGGAAAGTTGTTGGAACCTAGAGGCCTGAAGAGAAGGCCAACAGAAATCATGCTGTGCCTTCCCGCATAAGAAAGAACCTCAGTGAAAGTTAGCTGCCTTTCCTCTGAAGTTCAACTAACAAAATAAATCCCCTTTAATTAAAAGCCAATCTGTCTCTGGTGTGTTGCATTCAGCAGCTAGCAAACTAGAACAGAGGGCTTAAATACTTTATCATCACAATTGACTTTTTTTCATTCTTTATTTGTGAACAATAACATATATACAAAAAAACCATTAATTTCAAAGCACAGTACCACTATTAGAACATTTTTGTAGGACATTTTTCAGACTTTGACATGGGTTACAATTTCACAATTTTAGGTTTTTACTTCTAGCTGCTCTAAAATACTGGTGACTAAAAGAGATATCAATTTAATGATTCAGCATTCATATTCATTTGTGAAGTCCTATCTTCTATGTATGATTCCACCATCACCTTTGATCTTTCTGTACCTTTCATTTGGGTTGTTTGGGCTATGGCAATTCTAAATTTTTGATATTGGAAGGGTTTGGCATGGATATGGGGTAGGGAGATGGAACTATCTGATGTTCTGGAGAGGCTGGGCTAGGTTTCAGGACTTATCTGGACCAGGGACCCATCTGGAGGTTGTAGGTTTCTGGCAAGTTACTTTAGTGCCTGGAACCCTTGTGGAATCTTATAAATCACACCAGGTGTTCTTCAGGATGGCTGGAATGGTCCTGGTTGGGGGTTGGCAGGTTATGATAGGTAGTAAGGTCTACCTGAAGCTTGCATTAAGAGCAACCTCTAGAGTAGCCTGTCAAATCTATTTGAACTCTCTCTGCCACTGATACTTTATTAATTACACTTTTTCCCCCCTTTGGTCAGGTTGTAATTGTTGCTCCCGTGGTGCCAGGTCTGGTTCATCCCTGGGAGTCATCTCTCATGTCGTCAGGGAGATTTTCTCCCCTGGATATCGTGTCCCACATAGAGGGGAGGGCAATGATTTCACTTGCAGAGTTGGACTTAGAGAGACTGAGGCCACATCTGAGCAATAACAGAGGTCCTGCAGAAGTAACTCTTAGGCATGTCTATAGGTAGTCTAAGCTTCTATGCTACCTACATGAGCTTCTTATGTAAGTAGGTAAGAGTAAGCCTCATGATCGAGGGCATGGCCTATTGATTTGGGTGTCCCTAAAGTTTGACACAGTATCAGGGGATTCCTTGATGGTAAGATTTAATAGTTCCATGGTCTTTCTCCCCTCCCTCAGTGGACTTTGCCAATATTTTTTGGTTATCTGCTTATTATACTCGAGGATGTTTCCAGGCATTACAATAATCTGTACTGGATAAAAGGACCTCTTCTGTGCTGTCTGTGTTTCAGTTGTTCAAATGAGCTATACAGACAGGTTGAATTAGATTATGCACTACAGAAAATTTCAGTTCCAGATCAAATAAACCTTTCTTCCATTGGTCTCAAAGAGTATGTGTGGTTCTAAAATATAGACATTGTCTTCCTTACCCCTATGTTCTGAATTACTTTAACTCCAACCTGTTTGGCTTTGTTCTTATCTCTAAATATTAGGTTATATATATAAAACAGCCTCTCAAAATCCAGAAATAGTAATCACCACTCCAGACTTAATGTGCCTGCTCTAAAAGCTTACAATCTAGGCCCTGTTTTCTTGTAAGCATTTTCTAAAGGTGACCATACCATTGTTGATTTTTTGTTTCTGGCTTATTTGGTCTCACCAAATGTCCCACATGTTCATTCACATCATCACATGCCTCATGACATTGTTCCTTTTTGTAGCAGCACAGCCTTCGTTCATAAGTGTACACCATCATTTGCCATTTTACTTCTCCATCAGTGCATCTTTCAGCCACCTGCATTCGTTGGGCATCATGTAGAGGACCCAAAGTCCACATTCCATCAACATTCTCAATTTTAGGTAATTTCATTGTTCCCAAGAGAAAACACACTTTCACAAATAAGAAATCTAAACCTCCTCTTAACTCTTGTCCTTCACCCCATTGTTTACCTCTCTTATTGCTGTGGTAGTGCTGAAGGTTTCCTTTGAATATAGCTCATAGCATGCAGTAGCAGTTTTCCTCATGTACCGTAGACTTAAAACTCTTTATACAAGAATCATATCTTTGAAGTAATTCTTCAGAAACTCATTCATATTTCTAATGTGAGTCAGTGGGACACATAGGTCTATACAACCCCTTTCAATCTCGTTCATCTTCAATATGGTAATATTACTTCTAGACCCACGAGAGAATCACCTTTACTCCTACCTATTCCCTTACATTGGAGTTCAACCTCATTAGCTAACAGTTCACCTATCTCTAGATTCTCTATATCTCTAAGTCCCCTGTATCCTGTATTATAAGCTCCTGATTATACCTTTATGCTGGTCATAAAAGTGGAATTATACAGTATCTGTCCTTTTGTGTCTGCCTAATTTCTCTCAGCATTGTGTCCTCAAGGCTCATCCATCTTGTCATGTGCTTCAGGACGTCATTTTCTCTGATTGCTGCATAAGATTCCATTGTATGTATACACCACACTTGGTTGATCCACTTGTCTGTTGATGGGTATTTGGTTTGTTTCCATCTTTTGGTGGTTGTGAATAATGCTGCTATGAACATCTGAGTGCAAATGTCTGTTTGTATCATTGCTTTCAGTTCTTCTGGGTATATACCAAGTAGGGCTATTGCTGGGTCATAGGGCAGCATGATATTTAGTTTCCTAAGAAACCACCAAACAGTCTTCCAAAGTGGCTGTAACATTGTACATTCCCATCAGCAGTGCATAAGTGTCCGAGTTCCTCCACATCCTCTCCAACATTTATAGTTTCCTGATTGTTTAATAGCAGCC